>PVKH010035064.1:0-11778 GCA_004027955.1 Chaetophractus vellerosus | reverse complement strand
GAGCTGGGAAATTCTCTCCGAATGTTGAAATCAGTTCCCTTTTATAAGCAGTCAACTGAATGGATAACAGCGTCATCCATTCTTCATCCAATCTTGCTGATTGATGCAGATGCAATTAGCCCCAGGCTTGCTGGACCCAACAGCTGGGCACAATTACCTGGCCGAGTTGACACATTAGCCTAGCCATCACAGGCACCAATGCTGCTAAACACTGAAAAGGAAGAACCAGGTGTTCTGTGCCTCCTGGTGGAAGCACAGAGCCCACCTAGGAAGTGGCCTTGCCAAGTCCTCGAAGTTGAATCTGATCGAGTGTTTAGATCCAACTACAAATTTACAGACAGTTCAGGGGAAAGAGGAGCACATTAAACACTGCCCAGTAACACAACCAGCAAGATCCAGTCTAGGGGGAACTCCAGGAGATGATCAACCTGATTTTTTCAGCAACAAGAATGAAGTTTGTGGGGAAAATAGGGAGGAAAGGTGGTTGGGAGGGAGGGAAAAATGGAAGAGGAAAGTATAAGTTAAAAGAAACTTAAACCTGTATAGGAAAATAGAGGAAATGTGAAAGACTACTGATGATATTGAGACAATATTGTTTTTTGTTTTAGTGTGATGGTGGTATAATGGCTTTCTATTAAAAGCGCATATCTTTTAGAGGTACATACAGAAATATTTGTGGATATAATGATATCAGGGATATATTACAAAATATCCAGGAGGGGGTTGGTGAGAGGTATACAGGAAACAAGAGGGGCTATGTGTTGTAGGGACATCAAGGTACATTATACAATTCTATTTTTATGTATACTTGAAATTTTTCATAAAGATAAATGCAACAGCAATAAGGAAAAATTAACATCAACCAAAACAAGACTAAAATTTCATAAAAGAAGAAATAGAAATGACCAATTTGAAAAAGAAAAAAAAATCCTTCTTTAGAAGAAATCTTCAAAATGCAGTTTTTTTTAAAAAGGGAAAGTTTCATTTGCTGCTCCTCACATTGCCAGAACACTTAAAGATGAACGATACCACCTGGTGGTAAGGGACTGAAGAAATGAGCACACGCACGCACTGGAAATGCTAGAGTCAATTGGCTCAAGATTTCTGGAGAGCACTTGGCAGAATGTAACGAAAGTCTCCCCGAGTACGTGGCTTACGTGACACAGCGTGGCAGAGGCGTCAGCCTGCCCAGCTGTCAGCGCAGTCATCACACTTACTGGGGACAGGACTCAAAGCAAGTTTCTTAACTGCTCTGTGCCTCAGTGCTCAGTCTGTAAAGCAGATTTAATACTGGCACCCACCTGATGCTATGAGGATCATTATTATCAAGAAACTCGGACTAGCCTGCCATGTAGTGCTGGCTTTCACTAATATGTTGACCCAGCAATCTCACTAAGTATTTATCCTAAGGAAATTTTTTTTTAAAGATTTATTTTTTATTTTCTGCTTTTTGTCTCCCCCCCCACCCCCCGCGGTGACGCGCCAAGTCAGCTTCACCGGTGAGCAGTGGCCTTGCCCACTCGCGGGCGGCTTGCCCTGCCCGCAGGTGGCTCCACTCTGCTCGCAGGCAGCTCTGCTCTGCCCATGGTGGCTTTGCCGGTGGTGGCTCTGCCCCACCCACAGCAGCTTTTGCCTTCTCAAGCAGTCCACCCGCCCAGAGAGGCCCCGGGGATCGAACCCAGGGCCTCCCATGTGGTAAACCGGGGCCCTATCCACTGGGCTATACAGTCGGCCCCAGGAAATCTTAATCAAGTGCACAAAGATGTATGTATACATTTTTAAAATCTCATGATTTATAAAAAGTCAAAAATGCCTGGTTAAATAAATTTTTGTAATCTTCACCTTGGACTCTGTGGCCATTAAACATAATTATGTTGATATATATGTATTGATATAAGGACATTTATAATCTACTTTCGAGATGGAAAATCAAGCTAGAGAAGAATAAAGGTAGTTGAACTCTAGGAAGGAGATTATAGATATAGATATTTGCATGCGTGCAATTATACCTAGAAGCTAACAGTGGCTGTTTGGCTTTGAGGTTTATTCCATTTTAATTCTCTTCTTGGTTATTTTTATTTTCTAATTTTTTAATGTGAATCTTGTTTGTATAATTGTTAATGTTTAATCTTACATATGTTCCACAATTCTTATAAATCCTGCCAAAGAGTTTTAAAAGGTAAAATATTTGGAAATGTGGAAGGGTGAACAGCATAGCAATAAAAAAGTAATGTTAGTTGATGTCTGCAAAGAAGAGAGAAAAACACAAAAACTTTATAATGAACATTCAAGAACAAAGTCATTCTCATTGGCAATCATCACCAGAGCACATGAGCTTGTCACTCACACACAGATTCCTGTCTCTATCTGGGCTCCCCCTGAAAGCAGAGCCTGAGGCAAGGACTTGGGTGCAGGTTAATTTATTCCAGAGGAGATCCCAAGAAGTAGAGAAAATGAGAAAAATGAGACAGGAGGGAAAGAGCGTACATTAAGTGGAATCCACTATGGCCAACTGGGCCTCCCATGCCACCTTGGTTGTGGGCTGCCCCTGGTGGCGTCAGCTCTCTTGCACTCCCAGGTTGTACCTTCAAGTGGGCTGTGCAGCCATCCGCGGGGTCAGAGATAACCCTCAGAGACCCCAGGGTACATGTGTGGTGTGGGGGGTAGCCGTGTGCTCAGAGCTGCACAAAATCACGATGTGGCACAAGGCACCACAAGCGTCTTCTACAGCACCCTCGCCCAATCCCAGCAGACAGGAAAATGATTTGTTGGCAGAATCAAAACGGAGCAAGAGCAGGGAAGAACCCCTATCTGCTGTCCCTCCCCTTCACACAGCTACTGAAATCATCCATCCCATACTCTGGGGTGTTCAAAAGTGAGATACACCAAGGAAATTACTCCCAGCCAGCCAGGGCTTGCCTGGTCCCGGTTCCCACATAAAGTCCTTCATAACCTAAGTACAGTCAGTTCCCTGATGCCTCCAACCTCCCCCAACCCAGCAGACTCACCCCACCATCAGATCCCTTTTGTTCTATCTTTCCTCCCTCGCCCTTCCCCTGGCTTCTCCCACTGGAACTTCGGTCCTAGTCTGTGACAGGACCACCCAGAGATCAAAAGAAGCCCAGTTATGGGGAGAGAGAGAGGGATACAAATAAATAAATCTTTTAAAAAAAATCTGCATTGCAGTATGAAGGCTTTCCCTGCCCATTTCTGCTTCTTCTACCTTTACTTTTCACAGGTGTTACTTTCCCATCAAACCTCTTGCACACCTAACCCCATCTGGACAACTGCATCCCCAAAGACTCAAACCGAAACAACTGAGATTCGAGGCACTTCCT
Organism: Chaetophractus vellerosus; assembly: GCA_004027955.1. Classification (NCBI taxonomy): domain Eukaryota; kingdom Metazoa; phylum Chordata; class Mammalia; order Cingulata; family Chlamyphoridae; genus Chaetophractus; species Chaetophractus vellerosus. The sequence goes on along the minus strand of PVKH010035064.1, from coordinate 8,440 downwards.
ATACCCTCCCTCCCCGGGGAAGATCCAAAAATGAAGAGATATCAAAAAGTTACAAACATCACGCTGTATTTTTTAATTTACATTTAATAAATTAATACTTTTCACACTAAAAAAATTACAGTGGCTATGTATGTAATCTGATTTTGGAGATAAAAGCAAAAATTAAATTGTGTCCTTTGGGACATGAGGCTCCAGCCAAGTGCCCCTCGTTCCCTCCCACCCATGAACAGGCCCTGACAAACGTCGCAACTCTGGGACGTTCTCCAAGATCACCCCAGGCTAGGAGGGGTGGCTAATGACACCCTGTGTTCCCATGACACCCTAATCTTTTCCAGGAGATTTACCACCCCACATTATTATGGGCTGTAGTCTTTCTGTCGTTCCCCCCCCCCATACACCTCTGCCTGCACCCCCAACTCAGTGGAGACGGAGGACCTGGCACAGAGTAGGCACTTGGAAATTATTTTGGTTCAGTCACTGAATGATTGAGGCATTTGTCCCCAAGAGGACCCCATGTAAGACCCATCTCTTGTGTTCCTGCAAGTTTACAAAATACTCAGGAATAGAGACAGTGGTTCCTGGTGTGGACTGGAAATGGAGTTGGAGGAAGGAAATTGCTTGGAGGTCCTGTTATAACCCTTACTCGAGGTTTGGGAGCCAGGGGCACCCAACAGGCACCTCTTGGTCTGGGGTGGGATCACCATCCAGGGACCCGGGGTTGACCAGAGCCCCAAGGCCTGGTGCCAAACTTCTCCGGGAGCTGTGAGCGGGTAAAGGGCTTTGGCTTCTCTCTTTGCTGCAGGTCCTGGGGGAGATCTTCCAAGGAAGAAATCTCCAAATCACTCTCATCTTCAGAAACCTGCAGTGTGGGGAAAGGGGAGAAGAAAATACACTCTGACCAGGGAGGAGGGAGGTAGAGCCCAGCACGGGGAAAGATGGAAATGCAGGACGGACATGGGGACAAAATGCAGCTGTGGTAGGAAGCAGTAGGGAGACACTGCCCCCTGCCTTTAGGAACCTGCTTCAGGGACCTGGGATCAGAGTGACTTCAAACACTTGCAAAGCAGCCCCCGACATTTCCCTGGTCAAACCAAGGCAAACTCCTCGGAAAGGCCTTTGTGCAGGTTTCTTAACTCCCGCACTGACAGAGCTGGAAGCCCAGAGCCTCGGCACTTCCAAATTCTTGAGCTGAAGGCACCATGGGCTAAAGTACCCACCTCCCCTCAGACTGGTTCTCTCAGGCCTGTAAACACTCTCCCTGAAGGAGCCTGAGAGGCACTCCGGAGCACCAGGAATGCCTCAGCTTGGAAAGGGGCTGGGCTGCAGCCAAAGGGAGAGCCCAGAGGTGACGGAGGGGGCCAGGCTACCCCACACCACAGTAACCTGCCCTGCAGCCCAGGCTCCTCCACCAGAGCTGTCAGTGCCCCTCCTGCCACAGAGGCTCTGTGGCCACCGTGGTCTGGCTTGACACCATCCTATGCACAGTCTCCTGGATTGTAAGGCCAACGGTCGGCCCCCACCCAGGGTCACCCTTATTGGCTCTTTTTCACAATATGGGAAAAAGGAAAAAAAAAAATCTTTTTTTCCTATCATTCCAACTCATGACTCACAAACACACATGAGCTTTGTGATCAACCAAATATATCATGTAGTAAAAATGGGGGGAAGAGGGGAAGACTATGAAAAACCAAAACTAACTGCCCACTATTTCTGAATTTTAGGGCCGTAGCATTGCTCACCCCAAGTTGCACCTTTTGGCTGGGAAAGGTGAGAAAGTAGAATGCAAAGCAAAGAGTGCTCTAAATGTCTCCGCCTGAGGAAATAACAAGTGTGGGAGGCTCTCTCCAGCAGGGGAAAGGGGAGGCGGCAGCAAGACGGGTCTGGCAATGGGAGGCTGGACACAGCTCTAAATCTGATGGTGGCTAAAGCCTGAGAGAGGCAAGACGTTCTTAGTGATGAGGAGTGGCCTTTGGTATTTAGATCAAAGGTATACAAATATTCCATTTTACGTTTTCGCCTGCTCTGATGTGCCATATGATTCCACGCCTGTACCCCACCCTCGGGGTTCTTGGTGGAATGAAGGAACAAGGAGGAGTCCACTGTGGGTGAGTCAGAGCTGGGAGAGAGCAGCAATTGTTGGAAGTCAGACACAGAGCCAATCCAAGACTCTATCAGAGGCAGGAAACGGGAGCATGGGTCAGCCGGGAGATACCAACCTACTGAGCAGGTGCTTGTATAACGAATCAAAGGCAACATGTCCCTCCACCAGGACAAGGGAAGAGGGAGGCCATGAGCGCACCTGCAAGGTCACACTAGGGCCTAGGCTGCCACCTGCTGGACCCTCCCCCAGCCCTCACCCCAGCACCCAAAAGTCAGAGCTGCCTCTGTAGGGATTTGCAGGGCCACCTCCAAGCATCCTACACCCTACCTGAGGCTTCCGTCCTGGCGTGGCAGTTCTCTGTGGCCCAGAATTTGGCATTAAGAACAGGCTGACCCCTCCAGCAGGCTTCTTCGCTGGAGCCTCCAGCTGCTTCTCAAGGTTCCTGACCATTGACTGCACCAGTGTTCCTGGAAGACAGTGAGGGGAAATGAAGGCTTCATTCACGTGGGTTGTGTCCAGGCTCTGGTGTGGATAGAGAGAGCGTGGAGAAGAGTCAGGAGAAGAGAATGGGGCAACCACAAAGAAGAGGGAAGAGGCCAACTTGTGCCCGATGAAAAGACGCTTTGACTCTCTGAAAATGTAACTGTGTAGACTTAACGTGGCCGGTGACAGAGACTTGGGAAGCTGTTCTTCCTTCTAAACAGGAGGCTGAGGCAGGACCTCCGCTCAGTTTGGTACATGAATTGCAGGGCTAACGTGCATCCATGGTCTCCTTCAATGGCTTCACACAGGGACACGAAGAAATATCACAAATGTAAATCAGCACAGGCAGGCTCCAAGTGAGGCAGGCTTTCTGCAGAGCTCCATGCTCTTTGACAGAGATTATCAACGGGCCCCTGGTGACATGGTAAACCAAGATGGATGTCCAGACCTCAGGAATGACCAAGAAGCAAGGAGCTAGCCACACCTTCTAGGATTCCAAGGTATGAGGATCTGAGCAGACTTTTGAAGTTGCAACAACCCTTGGTTCATTGATTCAAGAAATGTCTGTCAAGATCCTACTATGTACCAAGTACTGGGTTCTTCACTCCCTCATTGATCCTCTTGCCCAAATACTTCATTTTACAACAAAGGAACCAAAACGCCTTGCACAAGGGCAAGCAGGTAACAAGTGACAGGCAGGCTCGTGTCCGAGGACCCCTGCAGCCCAGTTCAGTGCTCTTTCCACCCTATCGTCCTGCCTGGTAGACCATCAGCACTTCTGGTGGGTTAGCAAGGCTTGGATTACACTCTGAACATGTCAAGATACCGCAAAGGCCATTAAGAGCATGGACTTGGCAAATTATACAGATCTTGGCTTAAATCCTAGAGCTTCTACTTGCTAACTTTGGAAATACCAAACTAGAAATTCCATGTTCCTTAAATAAAGTCTTGGCTAGAAAATGTAACTGAAGCCAGAAGCTACAGGCCTCAGGAGCTTTACAAGAAAACCTTGAAAAAATGGGAGCTGACATGGTTGTTTTGAGAAGAAATATGCTCAACTAGTCATTGTAACCTGTTAGCTAAAAAAAAAAAAAAAAAAAAAAAAGAAGTGACAAGTTGAATGAATATTTTCATTCTAATCGTCACAACATTTAGCTTAAATCTCTATGATGCCCCTTTTATCAAACATTAAGTTTCTATCTAAATCTCTCTCCTGTAAAGGACAAAGTACTTTTCTGTAAAATTAAGAAGACTGCTATAATGGTTTGACAGTTTTATCTAATTATGAATTCCAAAAATATAAATTGAATCATGCTTGTAAACTGATCTGTTCATCTGGGCATGATTGGGTTATGATTAGGGCGTTGACTGGGCTGAGTCAGTAGAGTGTTGAGTCCCACCCCTTCGGTGGGTGTGGTCTCAAGTATAAAAGGCAAGGCCGAAGACAGAGGGAGCAGATTTGAGAAGCAGATTTTAGAGATGCAGTTCTGATGTTGGAGAGGGCCGTTCACCTGATAATCTACAGCTGACCTGGTGGAGGAAGCGCTAAGCCCAGAGAGAAATGCAGCCCCAGCAGGAGAGGAACCCAAAGGCCTGAGCCCTGGCAGACGTCGGCAGCTGTCTTGCTCCAACACATGGACTTTGGTGAGGGAAGAAACTTATGCTTTGTGGCCTGGTAACTGTAAGCCTCTACCCCAAATAAATACCCTTTATAAAGACCAACCAATTATTGGTATATTTTGCAAAGGCACCTCTTTGGTTGACTTTTACTACTGCTAAGGCCCAATGACTACTGGGTGGAAGCCTGAGGCAGCTGCCATAAAGGTTTCTTGTCACTTTCTGTGGCTGTCACCCTCCCTTCTCAAGGTTAGCTGGAAGATCACACTTTTCACTATTCTTTTGTTGCAAAAAGTTATGTCTGTTAGACTCTATGTGTAACAGGAAACTATATTTGTCAAAACGTTTGTGGTTGGGAAGCAGATGTGGCTCAAGCAATTGGGCTCCCATCTACCATATAGGAGGTCCAGGGTTCGATTCCCAGGGCCTCCTGGTGAAAGGCAAGCTGGCCTTCGTAGAGTGCTGGCCCCAGCGGAGAGCTGGCGCAGCAAGATAACACAACAAAAAGAGACGCAGAGGAGAGACAATAAGAGACGCAGCAGACCAGGGAGCTGAGGTGGCGCAAGAGATTGAGCGCCTCTCTCCCACTCCAGAAGGTCCTGGGATCGGTTCCTGGTGCTGCCTAAAGAGAAGACAAGCAGACACAGCACACACAGTGAACAGACAGCGACTCAAAACAATGGGGCCGGGGGGAGAGAAAATAAATCTTAAAAAAAAAAAATTTGTGGTAGTAAACCATGTTCCCTTCAAGCTGTAACCTAGGTTTGCCCTGGAGGCTCTGTCCACGGCAATGATGGCTGACCCCACTGGCCACGGCCTCTCGATCCGGTACTAATGAAGCCAGGGTTTTCCCCACGCCTGTGCAGATATTCTTAAAGTTGGGACCATGGCAGTCCTTCTTGGGGAAAACCCTATCTTACAAGTGAAAATAAAAATGATTGCCACACATTAACTGCAGAACCATAACGTGGAATCTCACCTTGCCATGGCACTAGTTCTGTGATCTGTTACAAGTTGCTTAATGGCACAGAGGCTTGGTTTCTACATCTGTGAGGACGTGAGGAGCACAGCCTTACCTCAGCAGTGGTGTGAGGAGTAAATGAGAGAGCACAAAGCCCAGCATGAGGTGAGCACCCAGTAATGACACCAAGAGGGAAGCCCTTCTCTCCCCCGCCTGGGGTTCCACAGAGCAGGGCGTGCATAGGAGGGACACCCTCTTGGTTTCTCTCCCCACCTTCTTCCTCTCTCCTACCCACAGGGGAAGCAGTCAATCAAAGGGGAGGGACTACCGGGCCATGTTTTGCCAGTGGGAGGGTCGCTGCATTAAAAAGGCAATGCTGTAAAGACCAATGAGTTCATATGGCTCAGAGACTTAAAGTGAGTCGGAGGTCATCCCAGAGGTAATGCTTATGCACGTCTCGGCAGGATCTCACTGACTTCCAAAGTAGATACTACCCCAAATAGTGGGGCTCCTGAGGGCTCTGGAGACACCCAGGTCCTATGGTCAGGGCAGATAACTCTGGAGTTTGGTGCCTTGCCAGTGGGCCCTACTTTGGAGTTTGTGCCCTGAGAGTGACAGAGTTGGACTCAGTTATGGCTTCCTACATATGGCTCATTTGTACCTTCAATTTGAACCTATACTTGGCACTGGAGTTGTAGGTGTACATCCAAGAGACTTGAATCTTTGGGCTGTCCATGTGCCAGCTGGGCCCTGAGCCTCAGCAGAGTTGCAACACCTGCTCTCCAGTTCATTGGACTCACTCAGGACAAGTAACAAGGAGGTGAGGATGGACAACCACCACACCAAGGAAACAAGAGAGCCTACAACTGCAAGCAAGAGAGTCCCATCCATCGGCTGTATGGGATCAAAGCCCCCTCTCAACTGGAGGTTGAGTGGGCACCACCATCCCAGAAACCTCGGGATTGGGGAATGAACTATGCACTAGAGTGGACTTACTGGTATTCTACTATAGACTTGTGATTCTAGCAATAGAAGAAATTACAACATTGATGTGGAGGCAGTGGCCACTGGAGGCTCTGAGGGCAAGGAAGGGAAAAACAAGTGTAATACGGGAGTATTTTCGGGACTTGGGAATCATCCTGAATGATATTGCAATGACAGATATAGGCCATTTTATATCTTCCCATAACCTACAGAATTGTGTGGGAGAGACTGTAAACTACAATGTGAATTTTGGTCCATGCTCAGTGGCAATGCCCCAAGATGTGTTTTTCAGTTGCAATGAATGTACCACACTAATGAAGGATGTTTATGTGGGAAAATGTGGGAGGTATGAGGAGGAGGGCATATGGAAATCCCTATATTTTTTATATAACATTGATGTAATCTAAGTATGGTTTTTAAAAAATTTTTAAATATTTAAAAAAGAAAAGGCAATGCTGACTTTCCCTTTCTCTCTGCAGTCCCTGCACATGTGTTTGGAGGCCGCCTGTTTAAGCTCACTCAGGGTCTGCTCTGCCCACTCAGTCCCTCATTCCAATTCCTGATAGCTCTGGGGTATCCCCAAAAAAATATCTGATGGAAAGGAGGTTCAGTCTCTCCAAATCACAGTAGAGAAAGAGATGCCAAACCAGAACCGAAGGGTGTTTCTAGGACCTAGAGCAACGTGGGCTGGAGAAGGGCTACCCCAGAGGCCACGGCCCACTCACCCGAGGAATACAGCCCACCTGAGCCCTTGCCAGGGGGCTGGGAGTTTCCCTCCGAGGTCTCTGAGTCCGACCAGTCCCAGTCATCCTCTGCCTGCGGCACCATCCTGGGCCGAGCGTGGGGAGGCTGAAGAGACACGCGCTGTACACGGTCTCCCTCCGAGTCCTCTTCAGAGCTGAACGGGGGCGTGCTGAGACACGCACATGGAGGAGAAGACATGAGGGATGCCCCGGTCAAAAAGAAACTTTACAAGCCAAATTTCACCACATTGCAAGCTTGTTTGGTTTACCCAGAGCCAGCCCTGCTCCCTCCAGACAGCAGCCGGGAGCCATCCTGGAATGCAGCGGCCACAGCAGCTTTTCCCTTCAGGTGAGACACCAAGAAAGGCAGCCCTGCCTGCCCGGCCCTTCCGGCACGGTGACTGGGGCTTGGGGAAGATGCAGGGCAGGGGAGACCAGGTTGGCCTCAGCCAGGAGCAAAAGATCCCCAGTTCCTTCTTGGAGCTCAGGTCGGCCCACACCTGAGGCACCTTCTGTTCACACCTGTCTCTGCCCCTCACCTGTCTGCACAAGCCTGTGGGGAGCCCAGAACAGGGATGCTGAGGCTGGCAGCCATGAGCACAGGCCCAGATGAGAGTACAGAATGCGGGGCTCACCTCAGCCCGGGCCCCGGGGAAGTGGGGGGGCCGGCAGGTCCGTGCACTCTGCGTGGAGTTGGGGTGGGCGCCTGCTTCGGGCCAGGGCCACGGCTGTCACGGCTCTGCAGAGTCGGCACGGATGGCTGTGCCGGCTTGGGTGGCGATGCCACGTGCAGGGTCCTGGACTCTGGCTGGGCATCTTGGGTGACCAGTGGGCTGCGCTGGCTTTTGCCTGCAGGACAGATGGGAATGACGTTTAGAGCGCACTCATGCCGGGCCCTGAGTGCATGCAGACGGCGGCTCCAACACACCGGAAACGGACGAGTCACCCTTACACCATAAGGACCGCAGCAAATTTGTCACCTTCCCATCCCAGACGTCCTGCCACTGCCGGCCCAACTCCAGCCCCTAAGATTGTAAGACACGGGGCCGGGGCCACGGTTTCATTAGAGACCGGAGGGCAAGACGGGTGTTTCAGGGTTGAGTCGTCACTACGGAGACAGGCAGGCGTCAGCAGGCCTAAAGAGGAGCCCAGCGTGTCTGCAGCTCATCCCCAGAGCCGTCCTGGGGAGGCTGACCTCGCCAAGGCCACCTGCCCTCTACCCACCCGGGCTGCAGCCGCGGGACTGCAGGCAGCCTTGCAGGAAGGCCCTGCTGCCACCAGAGGTCGCCGCAGGACCACGCCGTCCAAGATCAAGCGCCACAAGCAGCCTCCTGAGTGCTGCTGTGGCCAGATGACGCCCAAGGCCTGCAATGAGACGCAGCACCTTTCCAGATTGCAGCAAGACCGCGGGAGGAGGGGGGCTAGGATCAGCAACATTTTTATAGAAACAGAAGAGGAGAGAGAGCACGTCACAGGGAGTCATAGCAAGTACAGTTCCATGAAACTCATCTGTGGGAACTGAGTCACAACTTAAAGTGCATTTCTGGGGCC
>PVKH010035063.1:0-11787 GCA_004027955.1 Chaetophractus vellerosus | reverse complement strand
GCCCTGAGGTCTCCCGCTTCCAGCTGACTGAGCTCTGCGTCAGCTGGTTCCAGCGGGCCTCGGCCAGCCTTGGCCCACCCTCCCCTCCCCAGTTTGAATTGGGTTCCCAGGGAGGAGTCTCCTGACTTAGCCCTACTGTTCTCAGCCCCCGGGTTCCCCTTGGGCAACCTCATCTGGAGACTTGCCCTACCTAGGTCCGCCTTTCCTGGCCTCCTCCATCTCTGCCCTATTTCCCTCGTGCTCCCAAGAGGCACTGTGGCCAGTTTCCTGACATTGGCACACACTGGGGTCCTCACGCACTTTCACATCCCTGAAACTTCCTTCTTCCCTGGCATGATAGGGAACCACTGAGCGCCAAGCCTCAGGCGGCTCGGCCCTCCCACCTCCTCTGCCCTCTCTGGAAGCATCATGACTAATGACCTGTCTGCTAAGCCTGGTTTGGGCAGACGGTCTCAAGTGCCAGCTCTCCATTAGCTTCCGTGGAGCCAGGCAAACACTTGTGAGGCTCTGGGCTTTTTTGTTCATCCAAACCCAGGGACTCATCCAATTAAGTTCATCAAAGAATCATTTTGTTACCGCTTGCTAAAAGGCAAGAGCTGTCCTTGGCGGATTTAACTGCCGCCCATTATATGTATCACTACTCCCCCCACCCCTACAGGAAACAGACTGGGTGGATGAGCCTTTCAAAATCTCTCATTTTCTCACTCTCAAGGAGTGTGATTAAGCTTGTGCAGTTTTCTTTGAAAGAAGGCTGAGCAGAGCCCAAGGATTCGCCCTTCTTCGGCCGTCTTCAGGGGAGAGCAGTGGAAGGCCTGCTCCCCAGATCGTCCTCAGGCTTGATTGCTGTGTGCCAGACTTGGTTGGCCTGGAATTCTAAGTGTATTTTGTAAAATGGAATCCCGTTCAGGAGAACCCTTGGGTTTTTCATTGTCCATCAAACACAGTTCAAATTGGCATTTAAGGAAAAATGGCTTTCGAAGCTGTGTGTGCCTGGTTTTCCAGTGGCATTTGGCTCATCTCTCCCCCATGACCTCTCCATAATGGTCCAAGTGATCGGCTCTCAGTTTCTTGTGCTTCCCAGCTCCATCTCCTCTATCCCCCGGGTCCTCTCCCTGGAGTGTCTGCTCTGGCCCATGGGCCTATCCAAAGCCCATCCAGGTTTCAAGGCCTTCCCTGATTGCCCCCGAGATAAGCAGTTTTTTACCCTCTGGAAGCTTTCTTCGCCTGCATCATTCTGCTCTTAGGTTTTGCCCAACATTGCGGTTGTCTATTCGCCATTTTCCATGAGCCCTTTGATAACTTTGACCTTACCTTATAGGTCTTGGTTACCTTCCACAGAACTGAACATAGCATTTGCTCTGCTCTTCTCCTGTCTCCCCACGCAGAGTCCATTGTGCAATGCAAAGAGCACAGTTAAACATGGAGAAGACTTTTGGGGTTAGCCTTTCAAGCAGTTCCTAAACGTGACCTTAGTAGTTTAATAGTCTCTCCCTTGCCCTCATGCTTGACCTTAACTCTTCTTGTATCTCACATGTCCTCTGGGGGGCGCTCCTTCCCAGACACTTCTGCTTCTGTCTCGGAGCACCATGTATGGTGGGCTGATTAAGGCCTTGGAGTCGGCGGGTAGGCTCCTGGTTCCACGTTTGGGCTTTGTGACTTTAACCTCTGTGCCTCCAGCCAGCACCTTCTCCCACCTCCTGACTCAGGAGCACTCCATGAGTGATGGTGAGAGAGACATCATGGAGGCTACCAGAGTGGTCAATCTTAAAGAAATTTGCCCCTGCCATTCCCTTGCTTAAGAGCTTTCAATGGTTTCCCCTCAAAGAAAGATGAAGTCCTTATCATAATACAGAGCATCTTTCCATAATTCAGCTCTGCCTTCTCCTCCAGCTTCGGGAGGTTAAGTCACTTGCCTATGGTACTAGAAACTGGTCAAATTCAGGTCTCTGTCCCCAGAATCCTTGCTCATACACCTTGCTGTAGGGTTCCTCTTCTGTTCCTTATATGTGCCCTTCCCACCACTGAGAATGCTGCTCTCAACTCCCTCCCCTACCCCATTGCCTGCATGCACACAAGGAACCTCTTGTCGTTAAAAACCATTCTTAGCATTAAGAAAAGCTTCAGGAAGCCTGAGTCCCACAGACAGGGGTGATAGTGACTAAGCTGAATACAGACAGAAAAATGAAATTATTTCCATCTACATGCTTAAAAAGAGAAAGGCTTAATAAACTATTATTATTATTTTTTAAAAAGAGAGAAAGGCTTTAACTGCTCCCTTAATGTTACTTCATTCCTGTAGTGCACAGCATTGTTCTGTCCATGAAGCCCCACTTCAGTGAAAGCATTAGCTGAACTGATTCTTTAGTGTTGGGTGGAGTTTTCTCAGAAAGCTAAACATAAAATTACCATATGAGGAAGTGGATGTGGCTCCAGCGGCTGAGCACCTGCTTCCCACATGGGAGGTCCCAGGTTTGATTCCCGGTGCCTCCTAAAAACAACAACAAAACAAATAACAAGCAAGCAAATGAGAAGACCAACTCAGGGAAGCCGATGTGGCTCAGTGGCTGAGTGCCACCTTCCCACATTCAAAGTCCCGGGTTCAATCCCCAGCCCTCGGTACCTTAAAAAAAAAAAATTACCATATGACCTGGCAATTCCATGCCTAGGGATATACCCCCAAAAAATTGAAAGCAGGGACTTGAACAGATATTTGTACTTGAATGCTCATAGCAGCATTATTTGCAACTGCTAAAATGGAAGCAACCCAAGTGTCCATCAACGGATGAGGGGATAAACAAGATGTGGTATGAACACACAATGGAATATTATTCTGCTGTAAAAAGAAATGAAGTTCTGATGCATGCTACTATGTGGATGAACCTTGAGTGAAATAAGCAGACAAAGGGACAAATATTTTACGATTCCACGTGTAAGTTTATCATGGGAAGATTTCACATGAGATACCTAGAATAAACAAATTCATAGAGACAGAATGTAGATTACAGGTTACGAGGGGCCGTGGTACAGGGGAGGATGATGGGCAGAATGGGGAGTTATTACATAGTGGGTACCAAGTTTCTCTTTGGGGTGATGGAAAAGTTTTGATAATGGATGGTAGTGATGGTAGCACAACATTGAGAACGTAATTAAATATCACTTAATTGTAACATATGTTAACACAATAAAAATTAAAAAAGGAAAAGAACAGGGGGAAGCAGATGTGGCTCAGGCGACTTAGCTCCCACTTACCACATGGGAGGTTCCTAGTTTGGTTCCCAGTGCCTCCTAAAGAAGACAGCAAACTGGCGTGTCGGGCAGCCTGGCAAGCTGACACAACAAGATGATTCAACAAGAGACACAAGAAGAAAAACATAATGATATCACAACAAAAAGCAGGGAGCAGAGGTTCCCAGTGCCTCCTAAAGAAAACGAGCAAGACAGCGAGTTGATACGATGTTCAGGCATAGCAAGCTGACTCAACAAGATGACGCAACAAGAGACACAAGAAGAAAAAACATAATGAGAAACACAACAAAAGCAGGGAACGGAGGTGGTTCAAGTGATTAGGCACCTCCCTCCCACATTGGAGGTCCCAGGTTCAGTTCCTGGTGCCTTCTAAAGACACAGCACACAGCAAGTGCTAACAAACGAGGGGGTGAGAAGAAATAAATAAATAAACCTTTAAAAAAAAAAAGGAACAGAGAGAAGTTATGCTGTCTTGGGTGGTTAATGGTCACTGAAAGTGGTACCCTGCCACCTTTGCATCCTTTATTTTTTTTTAAAGATTTATTATTTTTTATTTATTACATATCCCCCCCTTTCTGCTTGTTCTTGCTGTGTTCATCTTTGCGTTCTTCTGTGTCTGCTTGTCTCCCCCCGCTGCGGCGACCCGCCGAGTCAGCTCATCGTGCAGTGGCCTGCCTGCTCGCGGGGGCTTGCCTTGCCTGCGGCGGCTTGCCTTCTCAAGGCGGTCTGCCCGCTCGAGGAGGCCCCGGGAACTGAACCCAGGGCCTCCTATATGGTAAACTGGCGCCCTACCAATTGGGCTACAGCTAGCCCCTGCATCCTTTATTTAGTGAACTGCAGACCCAGTGTTTGGCTGAGCCCTCTAGTGGTGGAAAAACTTGCATGGTTCCTGGTCCCCTGCAGTGTGTGTGAAGTGGGACAGAGATGGGCACAGGTGCTGCCCCTGACCTTGCCCAGGGCACGCCGGGTCGCCAGCCAGGCAGCCTTCCCAGCCTCTCAGGGGCCCCAGGGCCCGAATGGCAACTTGAAAAGTACCGGACTATGCGTCAGCTCTGTGATTGTGGGCAAGTCGCTTCTTTCCTGCCGCTGAGCTGGGGAGTCCCTCGAGTCCTTTCTGCTCCAGCGTCGTAAATTTAGCAAGTAATAAGATGGCAGCAGCTTAGCACAGAGCAGACGATTCCTCTGCGCCAGGTTCCACGCTGACATTCACAGGTGGGTTCTCACCTGACTTCAAACAGCCCTGTGAGTGGAGGGTACGTTTTACAGATGGGGAAACCAAGGCTTAGTGAGACTACGCAGCATGTGCAGATTGTACAGTAAAGGGCAGAGCTGGGCATCAAACCTGGGCATGTGCTCTTAAGCCCTTCACAGCAGGAACTCAAGCTACAGGGTACATTTGATATTTCTTTAAATCTGTTGCTTGTATGCTTTGACTTAAAATTATGGGTCCAATAATTTTTAAAATTATCTTTTATTGTGGTAAAGTTCCCATTTTAACCGTCTTTAAATGCACATTTCATTGGTATGAATTACATTCACAATGCTGTGCTACCATCACCACCATCCACTACCAGAACATCCACTATCACCCCAAACAGAAACCTGTTAAGCAATAAGAACTCCCCATTGCTCCTCTCCCCGACCCCTGGTAACCTCTAGGCTACTTTCTCTAATTTGTTTCTCTATGGATTTACTTCTTCTAGACATTTCATATAAATGAAATCCTATAATATTTGCCCTTTTGTGTGTAGCTTATTCCATTTAGCATAATGTTTTCAAGGCTCATTCATATTGTTGCATATATCAGAACTTCCTTACTTTTATGGCTGAATAATATTCCATTGTGTGTATATCACACATTTGTTTATCCCTTCCTCTGTTGATGGACATTTGGGTTGCTCCTACATTTTGGACATTGTGAATAAGGCTACTTTGAACATAGATGTAGAAGTATCTGTTTGAGTCCCTGCTTTCGATTCTTTGGGGGTATATCCCTAGCAGTGGAATTTCCAGGTCATATGGTAGTGCTATGTTTAACTTTTTGAGAAACCACTAAATTGTTTTCCACAGCAGCTGCGCCATTTTACATTCCCACCAACAATGCATGACAGTTTCAATTTCAATTTCTCCACATCCCCACCAACACTTATTATTTTCTTCTTTTTTCTTTAACAATAGACATCCTAGTGAGTGTGTCCAAAAAATTTTAAAACTGTACCTTTCAAGTATAATTTTTTAAGTTATCAGTGAGGTGAGAAGCAAAGGTTTTTGGCCTTGTTCAATTTCTTGCTGACCTCTCAGCTCTCCCAGTCGTCGAAATGCCAGAGCCCAAATGCAAAAGCTAAATTCACCATCTCCCAGCACCAGGATTCCCTAGGATGAAGCCCCTGGCTCACTGTGTTCTTGCATATAGCTCTGTGACTCCTGCTTCTGGGCAAGGCAAGAGAACAATTCTCCAGTGTAGTCATACCTTGAGAAGGACAAATGTAAAGTCAAGGCTGGGAGGCAAACCTGCAAATAAGTTAAAGGAGGAGGATTTATCATTTGGAGCCATCTCTACTGCCTCCTCCACTTCTTGCCCTCCGCCTCCACGGGCCCCCTTTCTAGAGGGGTTGTAACTGGGCCTCTGAGATGCGGTGGCTCACCAGCCTCTGGGTGGGCATCCTTGGGTCCGGCGCCTACCACCACACCATTCTGTGGCCACCCCTATGTGTAGGGGCCGTTTCTCTGGGCCAGAGGCTGGGGGGGGGCGGTGCAGCTCAGTGAGTCAGGGTCATGACAGGTCCAGCACAGAGCAGAGTTCCGAGTGCCCAGTGGTCTGAGGGAACTCACCCACTTTGTTTGTCTTCCCTGCAGGTGGACAGCCCCTTCAGCTCGGGCAGCCCCTCCAAAGGGTTCTTCTCCAGAGGCCCCCAGCACCGGCCCTCCAGTCCTGTATCTGCTCCCGTGAGGCCCAAGACCAGCCCTGGCTCTCCCAAAACAGTGTTCCCGTTCTCCTACCAGGAGTCCCCACCCCGCTCCCCACGCCGCATGAGCTTCAGCGGCATCTTTCGCTCCTCCTCCAAAGAGTCTTCCCCAAACTCCAACCCGTCTACCTCACCTGGGGGCATCCGGTTTTTCTCCCGATCCAGAAAAAGTAAGACATTGATGCTCTTGTTTCAGGTGGGTGCCGGGCTGTTGGGACCCTCTTACAGGAAGTTGCCAGAGCGATACCTGCAGTAGCACAAACCTGGCCGGGTAGTGAGTGCCCAAGTCGATGTAGGTCTCCTCTGGGGACATCCCTCCAGAGCACTGGTCTGTTAGAAGCCTGACCCACCTGGTGTGGCCCAGCCCTGCAGGGTTCACCGTCACCAAACCTCATGCTCACAGTATGCCTAGTAAGGGCAACCAAATGAAACATTTGCCTCTAACCTACTCTGGAAAGCCATAGAGCGTGAAGCTGGGGTTAGGCCCATGCCCAGGGTCAGAGGGCGAGCCTTCACTGTACTCTGCTGGATGTGCTTGATTGCTCCGTATGGTTTGGTATTTGGGGAATTTGAATGCACCTGTTTCTAACGGAGCTTGGTCTTTCGTTTTCCACCTGGGCATCAGGAAATGGAATCTTGAATTGATTTGCAGTGGGAAATGTGGGTGTTTAAGAAAGAGAGTTTCTTAGGCCCATGAGTATTTGTGATCTGAGAATAAAATATTCTCGATTGAGCACAGTGGATCATAATATGACAGATACAGGCAAAACTGTAAAGTAAACGGAGTTTATCTCCTTTCCTGTGTTTTCGTGCATCTCCCTGCTCTTTCCAATTCCTTCTTAGGCTTAGAATGTTCCTCAGATGTTCCTTAGACTATCTGGACTTAGGATGTTCCTATCATGGAAGGTGGTGCTTTGGAAACAAATTTGCCCTCCAGCACGTTTGGTTGAGGTTCCTCTCGCTGCCAGTCGTATTTGCATTCAATAAGACTTGCCCAGTTCTCGGTATTCAGCCTAAAGGACCAGGTCTCCAGGACAGTTGTGCTTGGAGGGAGGTGCTCTCTTCCATTCTTTTTCTGGTGGTGTGGGGTTTCTGGTACCTCTAAATCCATCCCCCTTGGGTGGCTTCTCCTCTGCCTATTCATGAATCTAACTGTAAATAAATACACAACCTACAAATACCACATGATTGTATTAGAGGTGGTCCTCAAGGCAGACTTTACTGGGTTAAATGTACTTAGGAACTCCATATATAAAGCCTGGCGGGGAGCAGCCTGCTCTAGTACTATGCTATACTGCTCCTGAGAGCATTCCTAATTTCCTTGGCAGGTATCCTGTAATTCCCAAACTTTCATCATTTACCACCTCTAAGATGAGAGAACAGCAGACCAGACCCATACTAGGGCATTTCTTAAAGATGGGCTTATGACCATGTGTTGGGAAAGGCCAAGATCTAAAATTCAGATCACCATGTGGGGATGTGGAAGAATTGTGGGTTTAGGGTGGTAAGCCTGTTAAGACCAGGGAAGTTTATGCAGGTAGAAAGGAGCAGACAAGAAACGGTATCTGGGAAACCCGACAGGAAGGGTACTGTAATGGTTTGACAGTTTTATTTAATTATGAATTCCAAAAATATAAATTGCATTATTCTTGTAAACTGATCTGTTCATCTGGGCATGATTAAGTTATGATTAGGGCGTTAACTGCCACGGCAGTGGGACGTTGAGCCCCACCCCTCGGTGGGCGTGGTCTCAAGTATAAAAGGCTAGACAAAAGGCAGCAGTGATGAGAGAAGCAGATTTGAGAAGCAGTTCTGATGTTGGAGTGAGCCAAGCGCCAGATAGTCTACAGCTGGCCTTGTGGAGAGACGCAACGCATAGAGAGCCTCATGGTCTACAGCTGAACTTGTGGAGGAAACAGAAGCTAAGCCCAGAGAGAAACACAGCCCCAGGAACAGAGGAACCCGGAAGCCTGAACACTGGAGACGTCGGCAACTGTCTTGCTCCAACACGTGAACTTTGGTGAGGGAAGAACTTTATGCTTTGTGGCCTGGTAACTGTAAGTGTCTACCCCAAATAAATACCCTTTATAAAGACCAACCACTTTTGGTATATATCAAAAGGCACCCCTGTGGCTGACTGAAACAGGTACTTAGGGAGCTGTCTTAGCCAGGCAGAGATCTGATCTTAGAGTCCTGAGGTGGTTTAGAACCCCCAGAAAAACACGTTCTTAACCTCATCCATTCCCGGGGCCATGAACCCAATGTAAGTAGGACCTTTTGATGAGGTTACTTCAGTAAAGGTGTGGCCCTGCCCAATGAGGATGGGTCTTAGTCCTAATACTGGAGTCTTTTATAAGAGAATGAAATTCAGACACACAGAGAGAAAGCCATAGGGGGAGCAGCCAGAAGCTGAACATCAACAGAACCCAGAAGAGAAGGGAGAGACCAGGAAACGCTGCCATGAGACAAGGTAAGGACCAAGGATGGCCAGCAACCAGCCCCAGAATGCCACAGCCTTCGGGGAGAAAGCTTCACCTTGATTTAGACATTGCTTTAGTTTGTCCAAGGGCTGCCGATGCAAAGTACCAGAAATGGGTTGGCTTTTATAAAGGGTATTTAGGTCGGGTTCTAAGGCCTTGAAAAGTCCAAACTAAGGCACCGTAAGAGGTGCTTTCTCACCAAAGTCAGCTACTGTGATTCTGTTGTCCCGGCATGTGGCAAAGCAAGATGGCCGCCGATATCTGCCGAGGTCTCAGCCTTCCCCTCCGGCCTCACCATCTCTTCTTGTGCTGCTCCATCGTCCCAGCTTCTTGGGCTTCCTGCTTAAGTGATCCTCTAGTCATCTCTTACTTGGCAGGATAAAAAATGGTGGTTTCCTTTTCCTGTGTCTCTCTGTCCCTCTCTGGGTTTCCATTTATATCAGACCCAGCAAGGGGGCAGAGACTCAAACTGAGTCATGTCTTATTGATGTAGTACAGTCTAAACCCCTAAAGTGATCTTATCAAATAATCTAATCAAAGGACCCTCAGCCAAATTTAATGCAATCAAAGGCTATCATATCCCACAGGAATAGATTAGTTTAAAAACATAATCTTTCTCTTTTGGGGATTCACCAAATTCAAACTGCCACAGATGTTCTTTGCCTCAAAACCATGAGCAAATAAATTCCCATTGTTTAAGCTGAACCATTGCATGGTATTGACTTGAGCAGCCAAGGAAACTAAAACGAGTCCTTTCTCAGTTTGAACTCCCTGCAGGGTCCTGGATTTGCGGGGCCTAGTGAGGTGTATGTCATATGCAGCTGAAGGTTAGTTAGCCTGCAGGCCAATTCCTGACCTTGGTGGTGGCAGAGGTCCTGGGATCCCTGGGAATTCCTTCCACTAAGGATCAGTGATTTAATAAATAAGCAACTACGATGTGCGATTAATTTAGAAGCCAGAGATGATCAAGCAGGAAGGGGCATCGACCACTTTACTGGACCACCCTTGGCCAGGCAGTGATGTGCCACACACCTGAAAGTTTAGGAAAAGGAAACTCACTCCCAGGTTAAGCAGTCCCAGGAGTAGTTGACACCCTCCAACCAGCCGAGCTATGGTTCTCTGTGTCTCCAGGCTCCAGGGACAAAACTGGCCACTTGACTAATTCGGCTAAAATATTTCTCACATGGTTTTAGAACCAGTTAAGGCACTCAAGGAAGCTCACAGTGGGGTACAGACGTCTGCTAGGAAGTCAAGCAGAGTATGGGTGATGCTCCAAATTCTACCATTCACAGGCTCTAAAAGCAAGCATCTGTCAACAGGTAAACTGAAGGCTGGAGAAATTAAGGGGCTTGCTTAAGACTCCCCCATCCAGCAAGCGGCAGCAATGGGAGAAGAACCGAGGTCTGAGTCTCTGTTGGGTGCTCTCCCAGCACCAATTTGAAGGCTGGGGAGGGGTTGGTGTCTCATACTCTCCGTGTGAATGAGACTCAAAAAATCTTCTGTGCCTCCTCCTTCTTTCTGCATAAAACAAATGAAGATACTTGTGTCTGTGGAGACAAGGGGAAGCCTCCTGGCCATTCTTTATGTGCACCCTACAGGGCTACAGGGTCAACATGCTTTTCTTTAAGGCCACGTGCTTTTACCCAATATGAAGCCATTCTTCTTTCCATTTACCTTGCATAAACAATTTTAGAGATTAGGACTCAAAGTTTATTTGTACAGAGAAGGAAGACCTCACAGGGTTTGCATGCAGTTTAAATATATTAATCATTGAAGAGAATGCTAGAAAGGGCCTTTAGTCGAATTAGTCAATCTTCATAGTACTCTCTATTGGCCATTGACCCCAATGCTTTGCCCAAGTTTGCAGAATAATTCCCTAAACCACTGTCTAATATTCCTTGTATAATTTCCCCTGGGCAGCAAGGGAAGCTGGCCACCATCTCCCAAGGGTACTTTATGGTGTTAGGAGGGCAGTCCCAAAATAATGTGAGGCCCAGGGCTCTGCATACAGGAGTCTAGAGCTTAGATTAAATCCCACTGTTCAGTGGCCCACCCTGGTCTTGATTGTGCTGGCAAAGACCATGAAAATGGATGTAGAAGCATGCCCAAATGAAAAAGTTGCATAAGGGTTCTGTGTAACACAAGCAGTATTTGTGGAAGAGAAGGAAGACATTTTCACAGATTTACTTTGTTGGAAACATGATGTTATTGAATGATTGCATGTGCCAGTCTGTTACAGCCTGTTACAGTCTGTGAATGGCACGAGTTGGTGGAGTTGTGAGACCAAAGAACATACCTGGCATTTGGTCAGGCATAGATTTATTGGGACTTACAGACAGGAGAGGCTCTCTGATAGTAGCCGTTCAGAGAATGAAGATAACACTCTGCAAAGAGATGAGAAAATGAGGGGTGCTATATAAGGGGTTTTAGAACAAGGATATCCCATAGAGTATGAGAACAGACTTCCTGCTAGGGTCCCATGACGGTGAACATGGGGTCTGCTGATGTTTGCACTATACTCGTAGGGAGGCTGTTTACCAAGGATGTTTACTGCTTTGGAAAGATTATAGTTTATGATAACCATATATGCATTCGGTCCCCTCTGAGGAGGTTTATTAACCTGTGTCAGGTGTAGGTGGCTACATACTGGGGACTAGGTTGGGGCTTGGGCCCCCACAATCCATCCCCATGTTACATCCAATGTTGACCATAGGACAAGCATTGCATCCATATTCCACAGCAACAATATAAAAGACAACAGCTAAAGCCGTTATGTGTTTTTCAGTGACAGTTGAAGTCCCACCTAGCACAAAAACAGCCAATGGGAAGGATGACCAGGGGGAGCGTTTTACTCTATATTTAGCCTTGATAGTAAAATAACACAACTCAGGGGGTAACCACCTGTTCTAGTCAGGGTTCTCTCGGGAAACAGAATCAACACGAGATCTCTGTTAAAAATATAAGATTTTATAAGAGTCTCTCACGTGACCGTGGGGATACACAAGTCCAGGTTCCGCCGGCAGGCTGCAAGCCAGGGGCTCCGATGAAAGACTGATGAAGGGTCCTCGATGAGTTCCTGGGAGAAGTTCGCTGTC
>PVKH010035062.1:0-11776 GCA_004027955.1 Chaetophractus vellerosus | reverse complement strand
TCTTAGCTTGTAAGGGCATGTTCCCTATTACAATGCTTCCCCTTCCCCCAGAGGGATTTTATTTTTTTATTTTTGTTATCTACAATTGTTTCTGTTTTTTAAAAAATTTTATTTATACATACTAATAAAGCATAAATCCATCCAAAGAGTACAATCAGTGGTATTTGGTATAATCACATGTTTGTGTTTTCATCACCCCATTCACTCTCAGAGCACTTTCATTATTCCAATAATAATAAACAAAAAACAACAAGCAAAACTCATCATCTCTCAGTCTCTCAAAGCCTTGCCTGCCATACAGAGCTGCTATTCTGTTTCCTTCTCTCTGGTATACTTGTATTTATATTTTGTAAAAAGTCTTACATATGCATTATCACCCATATTCCTGTTTTACATGAGGTTTATTATCTTAGTTCCATGTTACAGTTTTTAGCTCTCCTTCTAGTAATATACATGACCTTAGACTTTCCTTTTCAACCACTGTTATACCCATAAAATAGCACTGCTAGTTACAAACACCAAGATATGATTTAACCATTTCTATTAATTTCCAAAGATATACAAACAACCTTTTTAACAATTCTGCACAGATTAACCCTCAGCTTTCTATTCTCTACCCTCCTATTTTCTGGGGACCTATATTCCAATTATTAACTCCATGAGCTTACTCTATATATTTAATTAATAATAGCACAATCATACAGTATTTGTCCTTTTGTGTCTGGCTTGCTTCACTCAACATAATGTCCTCCAGGTTCATCCATGTTATATGCATCACGACTTAATTTCTTCTTACTGCTGTGTAATATTCTATATTATGTGTATATAATTTGTATAACACCATACTTTGTTTATCCATTCATTAGTTGAAGGACACCTGGGCTGTTTCCAGCTCTTGGCAATCGTGAATAATGCTGCTATGAACATCGGTGTACAGATGTCTGTTCATGTCTTTGCTCTCAGTTCTTCTGGGTATATACCTAGCAATGGTATTGCTGGGTCCCATGGCAAGTCTATATTCATCTTCCTTAGGAACTGCCAAACAGTCCTCCACAGTGGCTGTGCCATTCTACATTCCCACCAACAGTGAATAAATGTTCCTGTCTCTCCACATCCTCTCCAACATTTACAGTTTTCCAACTTTTTAATAGTGGCCAGTCTAATAGGTGTGAAATGATATCTCATTGTAGTTTTGATTTGCATTTCCCTAATCGCTAGTGATTTTGAACATTTTTTCATGTGTTTCTCGCCATTATTACAATGCTTTTTATTCCTTTTACCATAGAATCATATGAAATGCGGGGAAAGACTAAAGTCTTCCTAACTTTAGCTCCCTGGATTCAGCCACACTTTCCAGTGAGGAAATACAAGTGTGTGCAGGGTTGGGAGGAGCCAGTGCTTCAAGTGACCTTTCGGTTTCCCACAGCCACCGAGGTTCTCAGCCGGCTGACTCACAGTTGCTGTCAGGACCACTTGTTCCCCTCGGCCAGCCAGCTTGCGCTTGCTCTCAGTGCACATCCAGTGGTGGAGGACCCTGGAGGCAGCTGGAGTGGGAGTCCAGCTAGTGGCAGCAAAGAGAGCACTGAAAAAGCATTTAAAATTTTTAAATTTTTGCTAATTTTAGAAAAAGATACTTTGAAGTAATCATCATGGGACAGTCTCAATGTTGTTGACTATTTATACTATTTTGTGGCTTTGTATTTTTTTTTTTATTAAAACAGAATACTCCTAACTTATGGAAAAGATGCAAGAATAGTACAATAAATCTCTGTAGACCCTCACCTAGATTTACCAGTTGTTAACACATTGCTACATTTGCTCCCTCTATGAAATACATACCCACAAAAGTATGCACATGTATAATTATGTTAACATACATTATAACTATTACCGTTATTTTGCTGAGCCATTTGAAAATAAGTTGGAGACATCCTGAGCTTCCATTCCTCAGCATGTCAGTCTGTATTTCCCTAGAACAAAGACATGTTCCTACATAATCACAGTATAATTATCCAATCCAGGAAATTTAATACCGATGCAATGCTATTACCTAATGGACAGTCCATATTCCAGTTTTGCCATTTGTCCCAATTATGTCAAGTTGCAAGTTGCTGTTTATTTTAACTCTGCATCGGCAGGAGGGGCTGGGGGCCGTTTTCTTCTCACTGGGTGGAAGTGAGTGGGCTCCTGACGTCATAGTCTGCCTTGGTTTTTAGGTGTTTATCTGTGGGTCCTCCACTAGAGCATCCTTAACTGGTCAGTCAGAAGACTGCTCGTCGAGCTGGCATTTGGGTATACCGTATTCACTTGAGTTGTTTTAAACGTTAGGTAAAGTAACAAGGCACACAGCAGATTCATTTCACAATAGGGACATTAAATTTAAAAATGTTTTCATTATCAAAGACCTAAAAATTATTAGGTGGACTCTTTTACTACCATACAAAAATCAGCCCATCTGCATGCATTACCTGTTTTAATGGTATTCCTTGGCCCCTTGATGAGAGCTAAAGATCCTCAGTTAAAACTACACATCAAACACTGCCTTAGCACCAGGGGGCAGAATTGGGCTTGCTGAGACACCAGAGTGGGGAATTTTCTAACCGGCCTTACAGAGCTCCAAACCCAGTGTTCCATATTTGCGTTTTAATCATCTCCTGGTAGAAACCTGCTCAGTGCTGAAGTGAGTAATTAGCTTATCCTGATTTGCTCACATTTGCCCAGGCCTTTTCCTGAGGTTTGTATTCATTCGCTATTCTCTGTTGATAGCAAAATAGAAACCTACTGTCAACCTCATCAAGATGTACTTGCTAAATCCTGAGGAACCAGTGTCTGTTTTCCTTTTAGCATATTCCACATTCCCAGATAAAATGTCTTTGATGAATTTATATAAGACAGCTTCGGCCTTGGAGTATTTATAAAACATTAATGGATTAAAGAACCAGGGGATGTAGATAGGATGCTAATACCCAGTTATCACTTGGTAGGAACTGGTTCAGCAAAGCTTGTCCAAGCCAAACTACAGAGGTGGTTTGGATTATAACGAGGATTATAAAGAGATTATGGCCTATTTAAAATAAATCCTCAGCCTCTCTCCAACCTCATTAGCAATTAGCAAGAAAGTGTGAAGACAGGGCTTCCATTCCCTTCACTTGGCCCTCCATTGCATTGTAAGAGGTTCGGGCACAATTAGGCATTCTGTCCTTGCCACCACAAGTCAGCTGCCTTTCTTGCTTGGCAGCTTGCCAGTTTCTTGGGCTTTGCAGTACCTGCTTCTTAGAGAACCTGTTTAGTACACCAGGATGTTTGATTTCCTTAAGTCCCTAGGTCTGGGATGTGTTTTGACAATCAATTATTTTAAAACTGTCATTTCCCTCTTTCATAATGTCAGAGAATGGACCTTTGACCTTGTGGGTCTGGAGATTATACCCATTTTTGTTTCTGGCAAGATCTGTGACAGCATGGTCCTTTAATATTTGGTATTTTCTAAGAGCATATTTGAGACAGACCCATACTTTGAGAATTCCATATTTACAGAGTGATAGGGTTCAACCATCTTAGGAAATGAGAACACTTGAGGAAATGAGAACACTTTTTTGTTTCAGAAAGTGACACCTTCAGGGCTCCATTATCATCCACTCTAGATGGAAGAAGTCTTTTGGCATATCTGGTCCAGAGGGTCTTGTTTGCCATCCACCTGCTACTTTTCAGAGAGACCAGGGAGGCCTTTATCTGTAATCGGCCTCATTATGCTAGGTCTTTTCTCTGTCCCTCTTAGAATTGAATATCAAGATTCACATAATCCCCTTTGCCTGGTGTTTTATTTGCCAAAGCAAACTTAGCATTGATAAAACCATCAGGTAGGTCACTTAGGATTGACTTTCTGTCACATCGCAAGGGAAGCAGATTCAGTGAATATTTGATTTGGCAGAAGACTGTTTCTTGTACATTTATGCTTGCGTAACTTTTTGAGAATTCAGAGCCAGAATTAAGAAAACGGTCTAATATTAAATAAGAGCTAAATGTGGATTTAAAGAAACACTGTCAGCCTGGTTAAAACAAAGGTCTGATTACAGTGTTTAATTACTGTAATTTAGTAGTAAACATCCTTTGGCTCTAAGTCTTTCTCTTGAAAAGCTGTCATTTGTTTGTCAAGATACTTAAAATAATAAGTCTTCTTTTTTTTTTTTTTTTTTTTTTTTTTTTTTTAACAGACCTTGGGTTTCTCCTAAACTACTTAGAAAGATATGTCAGAGTGCTTGAAGCCCACTGATAAAATGCCTGATTTCTCTGGGCTCTTGCCTGTTGGACATCCAATGAGACTGGCTTAGTTGCTGTAGCTAAAAACATGCTTTCTAATTGGCACAGCACCTGCAATCAATTAGGGAAGCTTCAATTATCCAAACCAAAGCCACCCACCCAAAGATTAATTTTCTGCTCTATTTCCTATCAAAAACAGCATATTTAGCTCTGGGTCTAGTTCTTCTGTGGAGTACATTTTAGACATAAACTACGTCGTTTTCTTGTTAATTGTACTTGTTCCTTCAATTCAGCAGCTTTCCCCTCCTAATATCACGCCCACCAGTTCTTTCCAAATTGTTCTTTTTCTGTTGTTTTGTTGCCTTTCCAAAATGCTGAGATCACAAAGAAAAGATTTTTAGTTGGGAAGCTTTTCTTTGAAGTATAGCTTTCTTTATTTTATTGAAAACCACCTAATCTTTTTTTGCCTTACTGGTTCTAATTTCCACAACCTAAAAACTTTGGGTAGTGGCGTCTGTGAATTTAATAACCTCTGTAAATGTTGTTTTCTAATTGTCCCGGGTCATTGACCCATGTAAAGACAGAGATTCCCCACATCACCCCATTCTAAAGAGTGATTTTTCTGTTGTGTTTCACAGAGAAGGAACAAGCCATAAATCGAGCGGGTATTGTTCAAGCAGATGTGCAGCCACCAGGTAAACGTTAAAAAAAAAAAAGGAAAACCTCATTTGTATTGTGGTGTGTGCATGTTTGCTTTGCTGTGGGGGGGGTGGGAGAATGCTCTTTAGCTTAGAGGTTAAACTGTGATTTTACTGTTTATTTCACAACAGTTGCCATTTTATAGGTGCCACCCCAAGACTTCATTTCAATATTTCACTCCAGAATACTTTTGAAGTTTGCCACATTCCTCTTTTGCATTTGATAAAGAGCATAAAAATGTAACAAGTGTGCAATTAAATGTGAAGTGTGAATAGCTGTTTTGCAGACTTATTTACCAAGCACCTATTTAAATACTACCCTCATGGGAAAATACTGTTTACTTGTGAGCTATTTTAATTGATGGGGAGTCTGCTTTATACAGAAGCTCAGAAGCTCCCTTTATGGCTGAATGGTTAGTTACTTTCAGATGATCCAACTTGGCTGAGAATGAGAGATTTCCAGCTTATTAACCAAAACTCTTGCAATCTATGGCAACATTCATTTTTATTTTATTGCTGTTGTTTTTTAAACGAGGCCAGATACATATCTTCCTATTGTGGGATAATTTCCAATCCTTTTAAAAGTCCTTCCTGGCCGCCATGGTTTCTCAAGCTATGGGTGAATCATGCCAGGCAATTCGGATGTCATTTTGTTTGTTTGGGCTTGAAGGAAGTGATAGGAAATGTAAAAACGAATCCTGATTTTATTCATGTTTCTTTCCATAGGGTTAAAAGTATGGTCTGATCCGTTTGGCAGGAAATGAGAAGGCTGTCACCAACTCTGATTGTGAAAGTAGACATCTTCATGCTTTCGATTCTGCAGCAAGTATAAATCAGCTCCCTGTGGGAGGAGGGCTGAGAAGAAAATGCTGTAATGCCGTAAATAAGAGCACTTGTGATGAAAGACTGCACAAGGATTAATATTCTCCTTTCCCTTCTTAAATATCAAAAGAACCCTGGAACAAATCACACCATTAGGAAGTTTCATGATTTTGGTTGGCTTTCTAAACATGAAGTTACCTCACCCAGCTGTATTTGGAGCAGAACTGCTTATTATTCAGTTTTTACCACTTACCCAACCATGCAGTGATGTGAAGACAAGCAACCAGCGGGCTCCGGAAGACCCAAGTCTATTTTGCCATCTTCCAGATAAGAGATTTCAATGCTAAACCAACATGCTGAGCCTGCCTCATAGGGCTCGAAAATATTAAAGTTGATAAAACTCTTTGAGGGCAAGGTATTTTATGTTCTTTAAGAATCAACAGTTTGTCTTTACCATCTCTTGTTGAAGATTACTCTGTGTTGGAAAATAAATAAATATGAACCAAATCAAACTAAATTGATCCTCATGCTGAGTAGAATGAATTAACAGAAGTAAAAAATGTTTATATTAAAATTATTTTTATTTTACAAGGGTGTGATCAGTTATTTTTTATTTTTTTGAAATCTTCTTTTGTAAGCTAACTATATCAAGTAGTAATATTTAACAATATAATATTTGACTAGTTTTTTGACCATTTATTTGACTGTGTGGTATTTGTCTACAAGTAGAATTTTTAAAGGTAAATAGCTAATTTGCTGAGACAAATATTTATTGAATTCCGGTATTCTACCAGCTACCATGCCAGGTGCTGCGGGATGAGCATGACAATACTTCTCTCTGGCCCTCTGGCCTGCCCCTCAGTAGGTTATATGCTTTTGAAGAGACACATCTTTCATTTTTACGTCTCCTAGAGAGCCTTGAACATTACGGTAGACTATAGATGAGCTTCCTCGTGACATAATTTTATTATTGTGAACTGGGAGATTTTTTTTTTAACAGACACCTGGACCAATTAAGTAATTACTTTCAGAAAGAAGATGTATAACTCCAAAACCAACGTCATCCTTTTTGGTAGGCATTCCCAAAGGAAGTTTATTCAACAAGGGTACATCTGACCACTATTTTCCTGGGAGGAAGTTCCATAACTTAAAGATAAACGTTCTGCGGGTGCGTAATTGAGATTTCTTTATGACAGGCAAGTGCACGGTACCTTCTGCTTTGACGATGTCCAGGCTAAAATGACAATGGCCAAGTTCCTCAGAGGAGCTCTCTGGGGCCTTGATTGTCTGTTTGCCTTTGTTGGAGAAGGCCTAGTTTTGTCTCCTGAGTGAACCTTTGCCCTGGCCCTGACCTTGCTCTCCACGCACCTCTGCAGAGATAAAGGGACTGTCTGTCCTGCACCTTGACATTATAAAAGGTTCACTTTTCCTCCTGCCAGAAGTATAACGTCCACCTCTGCTGGGCTGTGAGAAACTGTTCATGAGGATTGACTGATCGCCTTGCATTTCATCCATAGGTTTCCCAAAGTGTGTTCCCCAGGACGATAATAGAAGCAGTTGGAAGAAGGGGATCATCGTCAAATACATTTAGGAAACATAAAGGTTAAAGTTAATTAAACTTATTTGCATCTAATGTGATGATTCCCAGGAGAGACCTAAAATTTCCAAGTATATTTGATCACAATACTTTTCACAGATTATTTTCTGAGTTAGTAACCAGAGGTGGTATACTCTGGGGGAAATACTTCTGTAGACCAGTAGTTCTCAAACTTCTGGGTCTCAGGCTCCCTTTCCACTCCTAAAAAGTATTAAGAACTTAAAAAAAAGAGTCCTGTTTGTGTGGGTTATGTCTATATAGCTATTGAAAATTGAAACAAATTTTAAAAATGAGTTCATTAAAAATATCAGTAATAAACCCATTATAGGTTAAAGTAACATTTTGTGTGAAAAAAATATTTTCTATCACAAAATAATTTAGAAGAGTGGCATTTTCATTTTTGCCAATCTCTTTAATAGAAGATAGCTGGATTCTCATATCTGCTTCTGCATCTGATCTTGTATGTCACACATCCTATGGCCTCTAGAAAACTCCACTGTACACACTCATAAAATGATGAAAGTACAAAAGGCAAAAATGCTTTGGTATTATGAAAATAATTTTGACCATGCACACCTCCTGAAAAGGTCTTGGGGACCCCTAGGAGACCCTGGACCACACTTTAAGTCTAGTCTTGGATTCAGTCAGACCTTTTAAGAATTATATTTCTGGATTGCATTAGTTCCTGCAAAGAGGTGTGCTTAGTGAACTGCTTTGGCATGTCCTCATTGAGGGAGATCATTGGGGGGAAGGCCTGATAAGATTTCTTAACTATTATTGCTGAAATGAAGTTGTTGGAAACACCATTTTTTATATCAAACAATAGCCACTTTAGGAAGATTAGGGTTGACCTCAGAGCCAGAAATAGTCACAACTGAACAGTTGGTACTTTTAGCCTATGAACACTGAAGTGTGTAACTTGTTTCCCTCTTTGGGTTGGCTGACAGAAAGTGCAACCACATTCATGGTTCAGCTATTGAAAAAGTGCTTTAGACCTTATGCAATGTATCTGGGCCATTGAGTTCACTTCATCCTTTTTCCCCTGCCCTTATTTTTCTCCCTCCTTCCTTATTCTATTGAAAAAACAAAAACAAAAACAAAAATACACTTATAATCTAGTAAGGGAAATGAGGCAAATTCATAAAAGAATCAAAATAGTATTGAATATTAAAACGTGCCTTTTAAGAGGTTCAGACTATCTACTAAAGCTGAACACGTGCAAACCCTGGCACCCTGCACATATATTCAGTAGAATTGCATCCATTGAGTTCACTAAAAACGTACAAGAATGCTAATAGTGGGGAGCCGATGTGGCTCAAGTGGTTGGGTGCCTGCTTCCCACATGGGAGATGCTGGGTTCAGTCCCCAGTGCCTCCTAAAAACAAAATAAGCAAACAAACGAATAAAACCAACTCAGGGGAGCTAATGTGGTTCAGTGGTTGAGTACCAGCTTCCCACATACAAAGTCCAGGTTCAATCCCCAGCCCTAGTACCTGAAAAAAAAAAAGCCTATAGCAGTACTAGAATGTTCATAGCACTGGAAACATCTCAAATACCCATCAGCAGGGCAATGAATAAATCATGGCATATTCATGTGATAAAATATGATACATCCCTGAGAGTAATCTACAACCACGTACAACAATATGATGAATCTCACAAACACAATGCTGAACAAAAGCCAGTTGCAAGAGTACATGCTTGGAGATTCCATTGAGTTTTAAAGAATAAAAACAGCGGATGTGGCTTAAGCAATTGAGCACCTGCATCCCATGTGGGAGGTCCCCAGTTCTGTTCCCAGTGCCCCCTAAAAACAAAACAAAAAACAAACAACAGGCAAAATTAACCCATACTCTTAGAGGTCAGGACAGTAGCTCCTCTTTGGGAGGGGAAAGGAAGTGACGGGAAGGGGCACAAGGCACTCTTCGAGGTGCTAGCTAGGGTCCATTTCTTGATCGGGCTGCAGGTTACATGGGTGGGTTCTGTTTCTGAATATTCACTGAGCTGCACAAATACATTGTGTGTATTTTTCTAAATGTATGTCATATTTCAATAAAAAGTGTTTAAAACGAGGGGTAAAATCTAGCTTGGGCGTTTAGAAGAAAAAGAGGAAGCAGAAAGCTTTCTGATTCTGTGGAAGCAGAAAACTTTCCAGAGAACTGTATGGTTTGGTGGAAGGAACCTGGGTTAGGAAGCAGGCAGTTCAGGAGAAATGGTAAAACGTACCTGGCAGGGCTATTGGGAGAATCAGGAAGACTGAATGTAAAGGTGCCTAGCTCCATGGCTGAAACAGGGGAGGGACCAGCTAATGACAGCTATTATGATTTCTGGCATAGCTGTCATTTGAACAGAACCATGAAAAAATGTCTTGGATTCAGACAGTCAGCAGCAGAGGTGTGGAGTCAGAAAAGTTAAAAGTGTGTACTTGAGAGATGGTTTGGCTAGGACACAGGTGTCCCACAGGCTGTACCTGTCCAGTGTACCATGGTATCCTCCCACCTGACGGGGCATGGCTTCGAGGAGGCACTGGGTCAGGACTTGGATGGACAGAATAAATTGACTGATGGATTGAAAGAATGAATGAAGGGAGTGGTAGTTGAGGGCCCTGTCGGGGCGGGGGTGGCACCCATAACTGTCAGGCTAAGTTTTACTTAATTTAAGAGACACTGAAGTATTTTAAGCAGGAAGTGGTCTGCAGACTTTTCTGTAAAGCAGAGCCACAGTGTTCTCCCAAGAAGTGCGAATCAAAGAGTGGTCCCTGGGGCAGGCCCATCTGCAAGAACTGTCCATGATGAAATCAGTACAGAAATGGAGAGTGAGCAGTTAGAAACTGATACGGTTTGACAGAGCAATTTCTGTCTTTTAAATCTGATCAGGGAAAAAATGGCTTGCATTTTGAATGTTTGTATTTTTAATTTCTAATAAAATCAATCTTTCTTGTTTCTTTTTTTTTTTTAAATTAACCATGGTCCGTGATGGATTGGAAATTAGAAACAAAAACAAAACTGTCCTGTGTCCAAGGTCATTTAAGAAGCTCTAATTTAAAGGTTGGACTGGGGAGAGTGTTTTAGGTACAAACAATCCAAGGCTTAGAAGTCCTGTGAGTTCAGCAAGCTGCACGTGTTCCCTGCCTCCCTGTGGATCCTGGGTTCCAATGTCTCAGCAGACCAAAGCACCCTTGTTTCCTAGTCTTGGGCAGGATTCCAGGGACAGACGATTTCTCTCTTCCAGATCTCACTTGCACCTGCTGAGTGTGGTGAGGCCTTGTGCAGTTTGTTCTGGCTGCTGGTAAGGATAGATACGGCTCCTTGGCAGCCGCTGTGTGTGGGGAGCAAGCCAGAGCACCTGGGGAGCTGACTGTGCTGTTCACTGAGCATGTGCCTGAAGATGCCTTCTTTCCTGAGGCCGGGCTTCTCAGCCAGGAGATGCTCTCAGCCCTGTCCAGGGCCCTCCCAGCTCCCTGGAAGCTGCAGGGCACCCTCATCCCTCTGCTTAGCCTCTGCTAAATGGACTTACCTGAGGGCATCTCTCCTTCCTCCCCTCCCTCCTACTCTGATCCTCTTAACATGCTGGGGAGGAATGAAAAGACCCTGCCCCTCATGAGAGTTGGGGAGCCTTGATACAGAGAATCTGCAGCAGATTCCTCCCCCTGGGGTTCTCTCTGTGACCACAAATGATTAAAATAAAATATGAACAAAAAGGGGGGTGGGGATAC
The DNA here is from genome assembly GCA_004027955.1 of Chaetophractus vellerosus. Taxonomy (NCBI): domain Eukaryota; kingdom Metazoa; phylum Chordata; class Mammalia; order Cingulata; family Chlamyphoridae; genus Chaetophractus; species Chaetophractus vellerosus. The sequence goes on along the minus strand of PVKH010035062.1, from coordinate 687 downwards.
TCTTTTCAGACTCCTTTGGTTGCAAGTGACAGAGAACCAACCCTAAATAGTAGAAAAAGGGAAGTAATTCATGTAATTGAAACTCCATTGTCACAATAATTTTTGCTTGTCATGATCACTTTTTTAAAAATATAAAAGTCATAGGTCACAATCAATTTGTGACTGTAAAAATCATTTGTACCTGGAGCCCTATATTTGTCAGGGAAACAGAACTAACAGGATATATACAATGCAAATACTACGAGATTTTTGTAACTATTGTCTCACCTGACTATGAGGGTGGGCAAGTCAAATTCCCTAGAGCAGGCCTCAAGCTGGGAACTCCCAGGAAGATTTTCCATGAATTCCCCAGGAGAAGCTGGCTGGCTAAAGTAGAGATGGAAATTCTCCCTTCTGACTCAGAGATCATTACTTCTCCCTTGAAGGCTTTCGACGGATTAGATGAGGCGTCTCTCTTTGTTGAAGGCAGTCTCCTAGGTTGTAGGTGTGATCAGCCATAATGCAGTCAACTTACTGATGATTTAAATGCGTGAAATAGCCTCACAGCGACACTCAGGCCAGTACTTGCTTGACCAGAGAAATTGACATGTGAACTTAACCATCACAGTCCCCAAGGAAGGGTCATACTGGCTACCCAAGATAGTGACAGGTTTTTATCTATCACTCTTTTCACCCAACCTCTTATTC
>PVKH010035061.1:0-11780 GCA_004027955.1 Chaetophractus vellerosus | reverse complement strand
GTGGTATTATTACTGATTTAAGGTTTTTTGAATATTGCAATGTCATTTTGGAATTCAGAGTGTAGAGTGTAGCAGTTTGATATTATTGATGAATTGCATAAAGAAATATTGGATTACGTTTGTAAACTGGTCTTTTCCTCTGGGCGTATTAGTTCGTTTGGGATTCAGAGGTTTTACTTTTACTTGATTAAATAATGATTTAATTGATTGAGCCATGTCAGTAGGATGTTGCAAACTCACCCCCTTGGTGAGTGGGGACTCACAGAGAAACCACACTGCAGAGAAGGGAGGTTTGAGTCTTTAGCTGGAGCCCCGGGAGTAAGCACACAGAGGAGCTTGGTGGTGAGGAAAGAGAGAAGGCCCCAAGAAGAGAAACAAGATGTTCACCTAATAGTCTACAGCTGGCCTTGTGGAGATACCAGAGCAGCTGGGCCCAGAAAGAAGCAAGCCGCAGGAAGAGAAGAACCCAGGAAGCCTGAACCCTGGCAGACATCAGCAGTCATCTTGTTCCAACACGTGGCAATAGACTTTGGTGAGGGAAGTAACTTATGCTTTATGGCCTGGTAACTGTAAGTTTCTACCCCAGATAAATACCGTTTATAAAAACCAACCAGGGGCCGACTGTAGCTCAATTGGTAGGGTGCCAGGTTTACCACATGGGACGCCCCGGGTTCGGCTCCTGGCACCTCCTTGAGCGGTCAGACCGCCTTGAGAAGGCAAGTCACCATGGCAGGGCAAAGCCGCCACGGGCAGGGCAAGCCACCACAGGCTAGCCCCGTGGGCAGGACAAGCTGCCCACGAGCAGGGAAGGCCACCGCGCGGTGAGCTGACTCAGCGGGTCGCCGCAACGGGGGGAGACAAGCAGACACAGAAGAACGCAAAAAATCAACACAGCAAGAACAAGCAGAAAGGGGGGGATATATAATAATAAAAAAATACAAACAAACAAACAAAAAAAACAACCAATCGATTTCTGGTATTTCGTATCAGCTCCCCTTTGGCTGACTAAAACAATGTTTAAAAGACCTGGGGTCACTGAGAATTCAACAAATGGTGCCAGAGACGCACAAACCAAATGAAGTACATGGACCTTGTTTGGACCCTGCTTTTTTTAATTTAAATTTAAATTTTCTTAACAAAGAGGTTTGAATATGTTTAATTCAGATATTTCTTGGTTTTAAATTCATGAATATTTTTATGTGTTCAGTTTTATGTAATGCTATTTCCTTATTTTTCAATTGCTTCTGAGAAAATTACTGTTTTTAAGGCTTCAATATGACTATGTCTTTGTCAACCTGAAAGGATTAAATATCTCTCACCCTTTGAGGAACTCAGTTACAAAAGGAGGCAGCTTTAGACCTTTGGTGGCCAAATCGGTCCAATTCAAGAAATCCCAACTAATCGAATGAGCTGAGCCAGATAGAAGGGAGTGGCTGCAGATATAATGTGAGCAAGGATATGGATACTTCAGGAAATATACATGCAATACATATGAGTCCATAAAGACAGGTTTCCAAAAGCCATCTGAAACAGATAGATCTGAGTTATTAATTAATGTCTTGCATTTCACTCTTTTTAATCTATCAAATGGGCAAAGCAATGGATATATTACATGGAGTTGCAGTGAGGATTAAATGACATAACATATATAAAGTACTTCAATCAAGCCTGCATTTAGCAAGCACTCCATAAATGTTAATTATTATTAATATGCTTAAAACTTTGCTCTTATCTTCCAAGCAATTCTAGCAAAAGCAGATGCCTTTGGTCCATAAATGCAGCCATGTAGGAGATACTATTGATTTTAAAAGCAGTTCCACAAATCAAAGAAAGCTAAACAATACTGGCAGAATATGCATAAACTTTAACCTACTCTCTATTGTTCTGCTTTTAGATTATAATCCCAATATGTTTATGTCAATTCATCAGGTCTGTCAATGTACTTCTTTCCCATCCATGGCATTTTCAAACCCAATATTTTCGTGAGAAAATGAAAGGTAGCGCCAACCTTCCTCCTCAAAGAATGTTTATACTTTAGGAAGCTTCCTATTCAATTCTGAGCATAATTCTTTCTAGAATATTCTAACATATTTTTTTAAATTTCCTGATGGGATTTTCCTCAGTTCATAGAAAGGAACGGCCTTTCCTGCTGAAAGAGTGATAGTATGGTTGCCAGGAAAGACCTGGATAGCTATAAACATCCTCCTCCCAGGCCTGGCCAGAATGTGTGAAATCCCCACATGAGTCATTCCTTTCAAGGCAAGAAAAGTTTCTGCTGAAGTAACCATTATCTGGGAAGGAAATAAGCAAAACTTTTGTCAGCTATTAAAACTTCACTTTCAATTGCTTCATTAATTTCCCCAGAATGCATTCATTTGTTCATTAGTTCAAAAAACATGATATTAAGCATACTAAGTAGTTCAACAAAACATTACTGGGTCATGAAAATTAATGAGCCATGTTCTCTGTCCTGAAAAACAGTCATAGTAGATGACCACCATGGGAAGTGGACAAACTTGGGTTCAAGAGATGGCTCTGACTTCCTCTAACTCTTTCCCCTTGGGGAATTTATAAAACTTCTCTGAGTCTCAGTTTCTTCAGCCACCCAGCTTAATAGTAGATGAATTAATATGCATTAATACTTTACCATTTATTAGCAAAGAATAACTTAATATTAATTATTATCATTACCATTATTATTATGTAAACAAAATTATTATAGACCATATACTGCTATATATTCAAAAAGCTTTGGTTATAGATAGAGTGTAGTGCATACTTCTTCCTGGGAAATGTAAAGGCTTCTTCTAAAGAAGTAATGATAGAACTGAGTGTGGAGTTGAAGCTTTCAGGAGGATAGCTGTGGAAGGAGCTGTGGGCAGGGTCTCTGACGCAAGTCAGACTACAATGTATAAGAGAAGTGAGACTTTACGTGGAACTGGAGACAAAAATAGATGAGGGGTAAATGTCAAATATGAAGGCTGTGAGGGGTAAGTTGTGGGATTAGTAAAGGGCCTTATGTGTTGGACTTGGACTTCGGTCAATAAATATCCAGTGATGATTGAGAAGTTTTAGGAGGAGACATAATCATGTTTCTATTTGGTAAAAACCATGCTGTCACTTATGTGAACGTTAGCCTGGTGCAGAAAAGAGGACTGGTGATAGGCCTTTAAGGAGAAAGCTGTAATCATCCATAGGATAGGGTAATATTGGGGGGAAAAGATATGAAATTCAAGTTAAATGACACTTCTAAACACTATGTTTTATTATAAGACAATAGTTCAAACCAGAGTCCTAGGAGCCACCCAAAGAAGCCTCTCTCTATAACTCCCTCGTTCCCTCTATGCCCTCCTACTTCCTAGCCCCAAACACATTCACTCTATTACCAAGTCTTGTTGATTCCAAGTCTTAAGTCTCTCTTCACCCTTACTGCCATGATTTTATATCAGGCCATCACCCTCTTATCTGTGGATTGTTTCATCAGTCCCTTATTTTACTATTGCTAAGCTTACCTTTTGCTAATTTAACCTTATATACCATCACACGGATATTGCTAACATTAAGTTGATCATATAATCCTCTTGGTTTAAATTTTCCAATGGCTTGCCATTATTTATAGGAAAGATAAACTTAATTACAAACTAACTGTACACCTACTTCTCTATTCTCAACTCTGGCCATACTCATTCCAAGAATCCCATATGCAAATGGTGCCTGGCTTTTATCCCCACCTTGCATGTGTCATGAGTATATTTTCTACATCAAGTGATGAATCATATTATTTTAACAAATTTTGACAGCCAGACCTGCTTATAACAATGTCACAGAGACATTTGTTTGATCTAAGCAAGGTATTCAAACCCTCCATTATCATTCCCCAACTTATTTCATTAAGATTTACTCAAATCCTTCATGCAAGTCACAATGGCCTATTTATTTCCCTTTCTTAAAACACATCCTGTGCTTTGCCACTTCAAATTTCAACTAATGCCATCCCTCTTGTGTGGAACTCTAAATATTCTCTACATCTATCCTGCTCGGTTAAGTGTCTCCGGGTCACCTCAGTCCACAGGGATCATTCCCTTCTCTGAACCGTCTTTGTATTTACGATCTTGGCTGTTCATTTGTCAAATAATCATCAGTTCCTGCCTTATGAACTGCTGTATTGTTGTGTTCAATATTATTTATCCCTTACATTGTTTTATAACGTTTCTAGTGTTTATGCTTTATTTCCTGTAATGATTTGTAATTTCCTTGAAAGCAAGAACTTTGTCCTGTATTATTATTATTATTGCTGTTGTTGTTATTGTCTTCATCATCATTATTATTATCAGGACCTACAAAATGCCTTATGTATAATAGATAATTAACATTTGTTCCTTGACATGTAGATATATCTACAGCAAAAAAAAATTAAAAACGGTTTGACTTAATGAACTAGAAATAATTTGAATTATTGACATGAATTACTTATTAAATATTACAATTTTAGAAAATAAATGCAAAAAAGTAAATTCCTTATTTTAATCGTTAAATTTTCTAAGACAGGCAGGAAAATATATACCACCTTTGTAAAAGAACTATCGAAAGCCGTATAACAGTATAGTGCTCAATTCCTGGTTTAGTCATACTGCCCTCAGAGCAGAGAAATCCTCCCTTTTATGGATGAGGGTGAAGGAAGAAGGAAAAGGAAGAGAGATGAGGAAAGAGAGAGAAAAAGGAGGGGAGAAGGGAGGGAAATGAGAAGGGAGTGTAGAGATGAAGGGTAGGGAAGGACAGAGGGGAGAGGAAGAACAAAAAGGAGAGGAAAATTTTCTTGTGATGAAATTGGTGGGCAAAGTGCTTTCTACAAAAGAATAGAAGATTCTGTTTCTGACTCAATCACTTTCTTCATTTTCCTCCTTTAGCATCTTATGTACAATATAATGAAAAGTATATTTTTCAGTAACATGCTCAAAACTTGGTCTTTGAAGGGTATTTTGATGACTTAGAGGAAGTTGAGACTGCAGGTGTGGAAAGTGTGTTAAGAATCAAAGCACTGTAAAGAGTGACATGGTTTTTAAAACTTGCACAAGGTTAAAAAAATGACATAATTTCTCCACTTATAAACATCTAGTGACCTTCTTCTCTAATTGGTGGGGATTGGGGCTATTGGAATTGACTCTAATGTAGAAAGCATTAAGCTACCATGAATGCATTATTCCTACAAAATTTTGATTTCCAAATATATGATTTTCTAATCCACTTTCCTAATGGCTAGCAATAGTGTAGTAAGCTCAATTTTATTTTTGATCCCTAATACAACATGACAATTGAATAAGTAGCATTAAAGTATCTTTGAATATAATCATTTTAAATAGCTCTGAATTGTCTCATTTGTTTCTCAATATTCAAGATTGTTCCTTAGTGTGGTTAGAAAAAAAATTCAGATAGAAAAAATCATCTTTAGTGGGACAGGGAGATGATAATGAAAGTCCAAAGTGGTAAAAAAATAAAAAGTGGCGTTTCTGCCAAATCAAATCTAGCACGAGCACCTGCGTACTTCCTCCCCTTGACACAGCAAGTCATTTAATGTGGTGAGAAAGTAAGTGTTGAAGCACTGTCATAATTTACTAGAAACCACATGTCATGAGATCAGTTTAAAAAAAAAAGGAAGTTCAGGCTAAGCAAAACTTGGGTCAACAGATGGCTTACGTAAATATTTAGGTTAGGTATTACTGGAAAAGTGCAGCTGAAAGAGCCATGAGACCTGGAGTCCTTCTTTCCTTCAAAAGAAAGCCTTCAACCAGGCGGAGTAGTAAAAGGCAGTCATATCCCAAGGTAGCACAAATGCCCTGTGGCACAGACAGTCACATATGTGTTAGGATTTCAGAAGCACAGAAAAGACTTTTATCCCACTTCCTTCCACCCCAAATCTTAGAGTTTCTTGAAACTTGCCTTGTTGCTGTCAAAGTACAAATATACAAAGTGTGATATGAAATTATTTGGACATTTTGAGAAGAGGAAGGAGTTTGGGACACAACTTAGGAAAGATTTAGAGGCAAATCATTGTTCTTTCAGCCGCATATTTTTACACATACTGTGAAATACATGAGACAAAATTCAAAACATCAAATTGAAATATGAAATATCACCTGAAACTACCTATCTTTCAAATCTCATCACCTTTCTCTATCTCTCATGCATACACTTAGTCATAACAGGCTTCCTCTGAGTCCTTAACTAGAAGCTCATTGCCACCTCGGATTCTGAGTACTGCTCACTCACCGCAGTGCTCTCCTGGCTACGCAGGAAGCTGAGCTTCTTGCTCTTGTTGGGCCTCAGCCCAGAAGGCATCCCAGGGGGCCTCACCTGACCATCCAAACCACAAGTGCACACTTCCAAGTCTGTAGATCATCTGATGCTTAGAACGTCTCGCTTTCCTCCTCTAGCTACTTATTTGTCTTTAAACTGTAAACTCAATGTATAAATTCCTTTCTTCATTCAAAAGCCATTTATTGAGCACTTGAACATGTGCCAGCCACTATTCTAGGTACTTGTGATTCAGCAGTGATCAAACCAAATGTCCCTGTGCACATGGAGCTTCTCTTCTGCTCATAGGGTGTAGGTGTTCCTACAATAAGCATAATAAACAAGGACATATATGTTAGAAGGTAGCAATTTATTAGAGGAACAGAAAAATTAGGTCAGGGTCAGGAAGATCAGAGTGTCAGCTTGTGGCCGTAGGAGCAGATTGCAAGACTAACTAGAATCAGGGCAGTCCTCAGAAAGAAGGTGAAATTTGAGCAAAGGCCTGAAGGAGGTGAAGGAGTATCCCAGCAGGTATCCCATGGAAGAGCATTCAGGCAGGAGAAATCACTAACACAAAGGCCTAACGCAAAAGCCTGCATGGCATATGCAAGGAAGAGCAGGAAGGTCATGGTAGCTGGAGCTGAATAAGTGAGGAGGAGAATATGGGAGAGAAGATCCCAGAGGTCATGAGAAAGGTCATCCAGAGCCTTTTATTTGGAATGGAAATGGGAGCTATGGCAGGATTTGGAGCAGATGCACGAGATGAGCCCAATAACAGTGGGTTAAAAGACCACTCTGCCCTCTGAGTTGAGAACTGACTCTAGGGAGACAAAGAAGGAATGAGACCTCATGGCAGAAACCTTGTCCATCTCCTTCACCACTGGACATCATAAGCACATTGCCCAGCCCCTGGGATCCATGTTTGTTGACTAAATGGATTAATGTATGAATGAATGAAACATGGAGGCAAAAGTGTAAGACACACAGAGATACTCACAAGAATGAAGTAATGAGTGATATGTTTTCATGTCACTGGGAAGCAGGTATAATATATTAAGGTCACACCTTATAATACAGTGTTTGTGAGTGTGTGTGTGCCTACATCTATTAGACTTACATATAAATGTTTACCTCCTGCCTTCTACATGTAAAGCACTTTTAATTTTGATAAATGCCTTTGTTTAACTTGTGCAAGATGTATAGATGTTTGCGAAATGCAGTGCTCATTAATGCTAAGCTCCGTATAATAGGGCTACTTCCATATTCTGGAAAATAACACATTTCATTACTGCTTAGCTGAGGCAGATTTTTAAAATTCTGAATTTTATGTAAGAAGTCTGTTCTCACAAAACTAAGGTCATGGTTTCAATTCCCATTTAGGTATGTTCATTTTAAAAGAGGAAAAAAATTTCCACAGCCACAGATTCTCTCTCAACCCTGACCAACTTACTTGTCAAGTCTTTGCTTGAGACAAGAAGGGCCAAGAGAGTGATCTAGTAAGCCCTCTGCTGACTCATCAGAGGCAAAAAGAAAGTACAGATGGTTAATGGGCTCAGCTTCATAAACAAAAAGCAAGAGATGTTTTAAATATGCCAATATAATTTAAAGATTATCACTTTCAAGGCTGGACAGTTTGAAGGTTTGAAAAATATTGTGTTCATCCATTCATTCACAAATATTTATTGAGCACCAACTATATGCCAAGCACTGGAAATACACAAGTGGGTGGGACAATGAATGTGTCTGCACAGTCTATTGCATGCATTTTCTCAACCAGGGTATTATCATCCCTAACATCACTCCTTTGCATGCATAAATCACATATACACTTTCAGTGTACAGATATATAGTATATCTGTGGTATTAAAATTTTATGGTGAGGGGCAAATAAGAAAAAAAATGTCTAAAAAGGTACCAAGGAGGGCAATAACAGCAACAAAAGGAGGTCTATTGGGAAGGAAATAAGCAAGCAATTATAATACAACACGATAACGAGAAGGACAGGGAGAGTACAGGGTATCGTGGCAGTACATAGCAGAAAACAAATTTGGATGGAGGGGGAGGTCAAGGGAGGCTTTCTGTTAGAAGCCACACTCCTGCAGAGATGTAGGAGATGCCTGGTAGGAAGTACTCAGGCAAGTAGCTGGGGAGTAACGTGCTAGAATCAAGGCAGAGTAAAGCGCTTAGGCAAAAGTCCTGGACAATCCCTAACAGGGACTTTTATTGAGGAAAATACATATAAGCCCCTCAATTATCTAAAGGGACTCATTTTGGCTAAGTAATTCATGAACTCAGATAGGCTACAGAGAAAAAAACAGAAAACTGAAAGGTGAATTTGTGTCACATTTTTAGACTGTTTAAAAGTCTGCCAAGCCTTCCTCTTCCATAAAGGCCTTTCTTTCCATTGTTGCCATCGCCTTGGTAAGGCCTCATGACCTCCTGCCAGAGAATTCCAGCATGCCCATTTCGGGTCCCCTCCAATCATGCCTTAGCAGCAGCACAGCTTAGAGCACTCAGGAAGTAGTGTGTGATGTTGAGCTGCCTGGACAGCAGACCCACCCGGACACTTCCCCTGCTCCGGAATCTTCAATATGATCCAACACCTTAGCCTGAGTAACAGAGTACCCTGAGGGAATTCTAGTGTTTCTCTCGGTCAATAACTCTAAAGCTTTTCTAATCTAATGAAAGCTACAGACCTCCCCCATTCATCAAGTGCCAGGCACTGTTGTAATCGCTGAAGACATACACAGAGCCACAAGCAGGATAGGCAAACCCCTTCACACATGGAGCCTGCTTCCTCAAAGGGCAAAGGCAAACAGCAAACACATGAACAAATAAATAAATCAAGCAATTTCAACTAATGATAAATGTTTTGAAGTAAAATTTAAAAGGGTACTAGGTTAGAGAGTGACTTCAGATAAGGAGAGAGGGGATGCCTTTTTGAGGAGGTGATATGATAAAGAACAGCCGTGAAACTATCTGAGAGAAGAGTATCCCAAACATAAAGAACAGTTATCCCAGCTCTTAAAATACAGACTTTTCAGTGTCAGTGGTTACACAGACTCCGCCACCCCTACACATGCCTTCCAGGAACCCCAGGATCTCCCTGAACCCAGAAGAAAAGAGCTAATGTTTCTAGAACCATGCTTCTCTGTACCAAGGATTGGCTTCAATTTGGTCAGTGCCCATGGGATATAAATTGTTAAATATTTCTAATATCACCTCTACACCAAAGCATAGTACACATGAAATTGTTATGCAACTTCAAAGACAAATCTTGATGTCCTAAAATCCATCCTTAGATCTTTGATGAAGAATCCCAGGTTTCTTGCTGAAGATGCAGCAGCTCATGGTTGCTAAATACGTGGACTCTGGAAGCATATTACCTTAATTTGTATCCTAGCTCTGCCACTTAGTTACTACGGGACCACGGGAAAGTTGCCTAAAATTTCTATGCCTCAGTTTCCTATAAAATGAAAACAATGATAATAACTCAAAGGATTTTTTGAGGATGTAAGGATACAATGCATATAAAGCACTTAGAACAGTTAAGGACACATTAACATAAGAAATTATTGTGGCTGATATGTGAATTGTGAATTCCTGCTAAGCTGGACAAATCTTAAAATGTTCTATGCTTACTATTCCCATTCAAATTCATTCCACTTCCCTATCCCAATCTTCTATTTTATTTTTCATTTCCATTAGTCAGTTTTCTATCAACTTACAAAGCTCAGATAATATGCCACAATCGCCATGAAATTTCTACTGATTTCAACTCCCAGAAAAACCATTTTCCTCCAGAACAACTATTAGTCATTTGTTTTTACTGTTAATCTAATCAGCTACCATCTTATGAAGTAGATTTGTGTAGCTGTTTTGCATATTCTGCTAAATTGTAAATTCTTTTAGAGCAGAGCTGTCTCATAGAAATATAATCTGAGATACATATGTAATTTAACATTTTTCTAGTGGCCACACAAAATGAGTTTAAAAAAAGACTAGTGAAATTAATCTTAATAGATTTTATTGAACCCAATATAACCAAAATATTATCACTTCACCATGTAATCAGTGTAAACCAATTAATAATGAGGTTTTTTCCTACTGAACCTTTAATGCTGGCATGTATTTTACACTTGCAGCACATCTCAATTTGGATTAGCCATATTTCAACTGCTCAATAGCCACATGTAGATGGTGGCTCCTCTTAGGGAAAACACAACTTTAGAGCATCTATTATCTTCTATAGCTCTATATTTGTCACAGTGCCTAGAGTAATGCATTAACTATTTCAGAAGTTAAATAAATATTTGTTAAATTAATTACTTACTTCATTAACTTATTTATAAACTGTACAAAATATAACCCCTTGGGAACTACATTTCTGCTATTCATTACACAAAATGTCAAAAAATGGACAAATTACTTTGACTCTAAAAATAAGAGATTTGTTCTTCCTCTCAAGTAATGAAATTAATTTTTAAATTATATTTCTCATTAAGAATATAGTTTAGAAGTACTACGTCTTAACTTACTGAAAGAAATTGCACTTGCAGACATAAAATTTATTAAGCTATTTGTTTGACACCTTTGGAAAAACAATGGTAATCCTACTTTCTGATAAGATTAATAATTTTAGATAAGAGAAATTAACTCATAAAACAATCATGGAGAGTTTGGCAATGGCTAAATAAAATTCTCACAGAATGTTTTAATAATGTCATTTTCCTGCTCAGAACAGTGATGTGCTCTGAAATGATATTCAATGTTTTCATAAATGATTTCCCAGTTACTCAGAAGGACCTACAAAAATGGAATGACATGATATCTGCAGTCATTTACAACATACTCTCAGGACCAGATCGATTTCAGTTGCTCTTGTTAGAATAACTGATATGAGGGGAGCAGATGTGACACAAGCAGTTAAGCACCCACCTCCTACATGGGGGGGGACAGTCAGACAAGGAACAGATATCTAGTGAGAACAATGAGCAGACAATGAGCAAGACAACGAGCAAACAACAAGCAGACTACAAGCAGAAACAAAGGAGCAGGGAGCAAATGTGGTCAAGCAGTTGGGTGCCAGCCTCCCACATGGGAGGTCCTGGGTTTGGTTCCCAGTGCCTCCTAAAGAAAAAACAAAACTGACAAGCAGCAGACAATGTACAAAAATTTTTAAAAAACAACAAGCAGACAACAAGAAAAGGAAAAAACAAAAACAAGCAAACAGAAGAGGGAGCCATCTCTGGGCCGGGGAAAAGAATAGCTGATATGAGACAAAATGGAAAGCTTACTGTGTATTCTGCCACTCTAATATGTAATGTACCCACCCTTTCTTTATCAACTTTATCCCTATATTTTTTAATCTTATGTATCCATATGCCTGCAGTATGATTGTGGCAGACAATTACAAAGAATTAACAAAATATGATAATCAGGGAAATAAAATAACTCACCTTTGGCAAGCTCAATGGTAATTTGCAAAT
>PVKH010035060.1:0-11778 GCA_004027955.1 Chaetophractus vellerosus | reverse complement strand
GTCATTACATATTCTTTTGAATTCTATAGTTTCTGTTCAGAAGCAACACATCATTCTTGTGGTTTTAAAAAATGTTTGCAATATATCACTTTCCCCCTCTGGGTGATTTTAATATTTTCCTGTACCTTTTTTCTTTTTCTGTTTGTGACTATGCTATACTTAGGAGTGCTTGTATTTACTTTTATTCACTTGTATTTCCCTCAAGTTCTTGGCTTTGACTGATTTTTTAAAATCAATATTGGGGAATTCTTGGCAATTATAATTCCAGCACCATTATCTTTCTGCTCCCATTTTGGGACTCTGATTATGTGTATCTTAATCCATTTGGCAGCATTCCATGTATTTCCACATTTTTGTCTATTCTTTCTCTGCTTTTCTTTCTGAGTGCTCTATTTGGATATTGTCTAATGACTTATCTTTAAGTCCATTACTCTTTCTTCTGGTTTCAGTTTGTTGATAAGTCTATGCAATAAATTCCTCATTTCATATATGGTAATTTTAGTTCTAGAATATCAATCTGTTTTTTCTTTAGAAATTCAATTTCTCTGCTGATTTTTAAACATTTTACTATCTTTTATCTACTTCCATTAACATATTGACAAGTTTTATTTTAAAACTTTATTTTAGGTCTACTAATTCCAATATCTGGGCCATCTGTAGGCTGCCTTGCATTGAGTTTATATTCTCATTACTGTTACATCATGTGCTTCTTTGTATATCTCATAAGTTTTTCCTTATGCTGGACACTGTGCCTAAGAGAACCATAGAAACTTATGTAGATTCTATTTTCATCCAGATAAAACATACCCTTTCCTCAGTCAGGCAAATGGGATGAGAGGGGATCCTTGTATTCATTTAATATACTTGGAAGAGAATCCTTTAAAGTATTATGAAAGATTTAGAGCCTTGGAAGAAGAATAGCTCACTATTATATAAGAAAAAAACATTCATAATAATAGATTAAACAAACACATTTTAAGTTGGCAGGGAATATTTGAAGATTAGTAATCTTTATCACATGTATTAAATGCAATGAAAACACTAGAGAGTCTTTGAAAAGTAAATAAGATCCAAATGTAGTATTTATATAACAATTCCTACTTCTCTTAATTGTCATCTCAACTCTTTGTTTTCCTTATTCAATCTTGTCTTTATCCCCAAGCTCCTGAGACTTGAGTTTGGATGTGTTTTTTAATGAAGAGCAGGAATCACACTCCCTAAAATCAATGAATTCTCATGTGGATTTTTCAAGTGTTCTAAAATTGTGTTTAGATTGAAAGTGAGATTAATGTTATCTTAGCTCTAAAATGAAAGGTTAAATCAAATGGCCCCAAAATGTCATTTGCATTATTATTCTATTATTGTCTAAATGTTTGACAAGAATTTTTCTGTTCATGTGAAACAAATGTTCTTTTATTTTAATTCCGTTTAAAAATTTTCCAAGTGCATTTTTTTGCATTGAGATTTTTGAAATTAAAAAAAAATTAAGAAATACATTCTTAATACCCTAATGTATGTGGGAGGGGTTTGGGGGTAGAATGGATGTGGTGGCCTTCTCAGATATCTTCTTTAAGTTGGTTTTGAATGACCTCCTGAAGAAAACTGTTTCCTAAGTTTAATAGAAAAGAAGAAAAGGAGAGAAAGGATACAATTTCTTTATTCCCTGTGCTTATTTTTTTATATTTATGAAAGATACCTTGAATTGTGTAGAGTAATATCTGAGGATTTTCTTAATATTTCTTTGCAACAGAAATATAAAAAGCAAATCATACTTAGAGAAATCACTTGCTATTGTGTTTTGCAAGAATCCCACTGTGTGATAAAGTTGGGACACCTATAATGAGTAGCAAATACAATTAATATAATAATACTGAGAAAGAAAGTTATTTCCATTGACAACATGCCAGAGTGTGAAGTTGCCAGCTAGAAAAGCATTACTACAACCTTGCTGATATTGTAAAATCACTATTCCCCTCTGCTACTCTTAATTGATCAATGCTTGCTTTTTCAAAGCATTGTGACATCAAAAATCTTTTCTGAGGCCTGAGTTTTTGTGCAAATAAAGAAAGAAAGAAGCTCAATTTGAACAATTCTATCAAATATATTTTGCTACACAAGTTTTGCTTCACAGAGAATGCCTCTTTTTCTTCAACTATATTACTATTTTTATCACACTTTTTTGAGTTTCATTATTCTATTGAAAGAAAAAAAAAGAAAAAGCAGCCCTGACTGCTGTCCGCTGGGAGATAATCTGGCACTAATAGATCTGCCTTGGTTTTTTCTACTCATAATGAATAATTTCACAGAACATCAATAAAAGACATTGTATTAGTCAGCCAAAAGGGCTGCCTTTGCAATATACCAATAATTGGTTGGTTTTTATAAAGGGTATTTATTTGGGGTAGAAGCTTACAGTTACCAGGCCACAAAGCATAAGTTTCTTCCCTCACCAAAGTCCATTGCCACATGTTGGAGCAAGACAGCTGATGTTTGCCAGGGTTCAGGCTTCTTGGGTTCCATCCTTCCCGGGACTGCGTTTCTCTCTGGGCTTAATGCCTCTATTTCCTCCACAAGGCTTTGAATTGCTCCACAAGACCAGCTGTAGACTATCAGGCGAAAGGCTCACTTCTCTTCTCCTGGGGCCTTCTCTCCAACATCCAAATTCCAACATCAAAACTGCTTCTAAAATCTGCTCCCTCTGTCCTTTTATATTTGATTCCCCCACCCACCAAGGGTTGGGGCTCAACACCCTACTGACTTGTCCCAGTCAATGCCCTAATCATAACTTAATCATGCTCAAATTAACAGATCAGTTTACAAACATGATTCAATATCGATTTTTGGAATTCATAATTACATCAAATGGCTACAGACATCATCACTATCTGTCTGTGATGGAGGGAGACAAAATTAAGACCACTCTATGAGTTTGCTTGAACCCAGGCAAAAATAAGGAACAAAACCACAAAAGTAACCAAAGGTCTACCACACTAGCTCACATGAGTGACCACTGCATCTTTACCAATTATAGCTTTAGCCTACTCTTTTCCTCCTACCTGTTAAATAGAAATTAAAAAGACAACTGATTAAAGAATAGTCCATGTATTTGGAACACACCCAATCCATAACAAAACAATGCTTCTTAAATTCATCCAAATAAAACCTAAGACAAGTCCAAATCCTCTAATAAACCCTTGTTACTCTTTATGAGAGGCTCCGTATTTCACTTGGCGTGCTATATTCCTTGTTTCCTCATAAAAATAATCCCAAGTTTATATGAATAATGGTGTGGATTCACTTGGAGGACATTGGCACTATCAACAAACTATCACTGTAGAAAGACAGTCTTTTTCTTTCTCTTTTAAAAAAAATCTCCTTTATATTATTATTTTTTAAAGGGGCTGGTAGAATAAACTCCCTCAAGAAAAGATCAGACAGAAAAAACAATAAAAATTTTAAAAACTGTTCTATTCCTGTTTTAATTCCCTCGCCAGTGCCTAAGAGCCATGGGCATTGATGTTCTGCTTCCAATATGGTGGAGGAAGCTCCTAATAGATAACTTTCCCAATAAAATTAGCTACTGATGAAATGAAATACTCAAATCTATGGATGGTGGGAAAAGCAGTCAGATTTTGGCAGTGAGTCAAAATTTGAAATACATTTAGTTCAAAATCTTGGAACAGGGGAACAGTGTAATTTCCCCAATTTTACAGTTTACAGTTGTCAGTTGACCAAAAGAACTAAACAAGGATTTTCTGTATAGTTCAACACAGACAAGACAGAGTTAGCAGTTTGAATCTAACCTAATTAAATAAAAACATTAATGATCTCTGGAGAAATATAACAGAACCAAGTTTCCACAAAATAGCATAAAACGTATCTAAAACTTATAATTAATACATTGTAATGAGTCTACATGAAGGTAAATTTCTCTGATGTGCTTATTTTACTCAGTGATACTACTTGGTTTAAAACAAACTCTAAAGTGTGTCTCACTTCAGCTGGAAGGATCTGAAATTTTTGCTCAGTTCTTTCAGCCTCTAGCTGCTATTTTTACCAGACAATCTGGAATATCTCCCATGCATGAATATTTCAGTGTTTAGTTCAGCTTTTGGGAAGAATTTATATATAGATTCTGGAATTGTACTTTTCTGGTAGCTCCCTTCTTTCCAGGATTTTAACACCTCATGATTTTCCAGATGGTCTGATGGTGCTGAATACATGTCTGGCCAGTAAGAATGCAGCTTTCAGTTGCCTGCCCTCAGACAAAAAGCCTCAGATATTTAAATCTCAACCAAGGTCATTCCTGTATTCAAGAATTGACATTCTTCTAGTTTCTAGCTATTTTTAATAACTCTACAATTCTATTAAAATTTTTTCTAAAAATAATATTTTATCTAACTTTTCTAATTTTCATCTGATAGTTAATCAGACCAAGCTACTCCATAATTATGAAGTTGAATCCCTGTTGATCAAATTTTGATACCATTGAACATATTAAATTGCAGGCAATGTTATTTTGTCAGTCTCTGGATAGGTAGAAACTTACTGGGGTCTTTATGACTAAGATATATGAAGAAAAGTAGAACAGAATACCAGGAGTTAAAACTAAATTTAACATATTTGCTACAATCTGTTTATTATACATTTATATATTTAGTGATCTTCTGAATTTTTAGCTTTTTATTAAAGACTAGAAAGCATCAGCTAATACTTTACATGTGATTAGAATAATCCAGCATTTTGTTTTTCTCTCTAACTTCAACTGTTAATCTTGATTTCCTAATTCCATGAAAGTGGTGCAATTCAGAGTTTATCTGGGGAATATTACAATTTCACAGTAGCCACTATGGGAAGTTGATCCGAGAAGGAGAGGAGGTATAGAGGAGAAAGGAAAGGGCATCCCAATTCTAGATTCTAGAAGCTTCTGAACATTACTTTTGGTTGTTTCCTCATGATTTTTCAAAAGTTGTTTTTTAAATAAAAGGAAAAAAGTAGGTCTTTGGTGAAAAATGGAATCTCACTTGACTTTTAGCTGTTCGGAATATGATATGCCTGCACCTACTCCCAGAAACAGTAATGTGCACAAAAGCCATGCTAGGGCTTACAGCTCTAAGAACGCGCAGGAATTTATGACTCCTACTGATGCAGTTAGTGCCCAGAGAGTCAAACTGACTGAGATGAGTCTTGGCCTTTATAGATGCAATTGGGGAGAAACTGCTCCACAAATGTCTAGGTCTCTTTAATAAAAGAATATAAAAATATTATTGCTGCTCTTTCCGTGAAATTTTTAGTTGCTCTATAGGCAGGGTAATACTAGTTCCAGCTTAATTTCCACAAGTACATGGAGAAATAGCATCCCTACCTAAACCCAAACAATATACAAGTCATGATCAAAGCAATCTAAAGTAAGTAGCTATTTGGTCCTTTATATTTATTATTTATGAGCAATGCATTAAATCCACAGAAATCTAGTGTCCATTCTAAAAACAACAACAAAAATAAATGTCTGTCAACGTTGGGTATTAATATTCAGAAAGACAATTAATAAAAGTAATACCTCAATCAGTAAGTGTATTCTTAACTAGAAAAAGTTAGCATTCACAGATCATGAATTAAATATAAAAAGTCATTGAGCCTTTTCTATAGGAAACATTCTCTAAAATGACCCCCAGCTATGCTACCTCCTTGTATCCATGCCCTGGTTTATGTAATCTCTTTAACTGAGTGTGGGCTGGACCTAGTGACTCATCTTACCAATAAAATAAGTCACAAATGAAGAGATGTCACGTCTAAGATTCGATTACAAAAAACTGTGACTTCATTCTTGCACCTCTCTCTCTCTTTCTTTTTCTTTTTCTCCTTTCTCAGCCTTTGCTCTAGTAATAGCAAGCTAATATTTGGAGAGTTACTTTATAACTTTATGGAGAAGCTCACACAGCAATGACTCTGGTCTACAGGCAGCAAGGATCTAAGACCCAACAACAGACACTTGAGTGAGCTTGGAGTGGCTTGACCCCAGTCAAGCCTTGAAATGACTGCAACCTTGGTGACACCTTAATTACAGCCTGAACATGAACCAGAATTACAGCTAACCCACACCCAGATTCCTGACCCACCCAGAGAAACTATAAGATAATAAATATTGTTTTAAGCTGTTACATTTTGGAATATTTGTTATGCAGCATTAGATAACAAACACACTGTTCCAGTAAGCATTCCTTAAGAGGTTTCTTAGTTGAATACTATAAACAGGTATCAGGGTACTCTCATTACTATTACATTGGAACTTGGGAAGTAAGATAGCATAGTGTCACAGGTAGTGACAGTGACAATATTAAGAAAGAAAGCACTTGTTCTTTAAGAAAATGCTTACTAAACACATATCATTTCCCCAAAATTATGAAGAACTCTCCAAAAGTATGACATCTCTCATGAATCTTTCATTCCAATAGTGATTATAGACAATTTTAATATAGTGTGATGAGTGCTATAATAGAGGGTACAAGAGGAACTTATTCCTACAATGGATGATTGATAGATGTAAAGATTATCATCGGAAAGCTGCCAATGAAATATGTTCTACCAATTTGGAAACAATATATTGTAAGATGAAGAAAGCAAAAGGGGACATTAAAGTATGTGGGGGGGAGTCAGTACACAGAAAAAAAAGGCATAGAAGTCGTCAGATATTAGGCAGGCTATAAAATTTGATATCCTCATCTGCTTAAAGAGATAGTACTGATGAGCCTACTTCATAGGGTTTTAGGATGGCTCATAGGAAGCCATAGACATGCAACAGCACCTAGCAAAAAGTTGATTATGCACACATTATATTACCAATTGTCTACTATACTTTGGACACTCAGAGGAAAACCAAGATGTGAAATTCAGAGACCATTAAGAAGTTCATAATCAAATGAAATGCAGAAATTATATAAGTGTTTAGCAAGAATGACCTATACAAAGAAATGAAGTATAGTTGATTAACATTTTCCCATTGATGCCCAAGACAGTGAAGACACAGTTTTGGGAAATGATCTTGCTTTCTTTCAGGATTTCAAAGGTTGATACAGCAATCAATTAATTAACAAGCCTATAGAGTGCCCTGGAATGCCACCCCCTCCAGGTGCTGTGGATACAGTGATAGGCAAGATATATAAGGTCCTTGACCTCATGGAGCTTATAATTGAAAACTGTATTTACAGTGGTCTGTGGATGTATTCAAATCTGGATTTGAAACATGGAATTATCCACTATTTGTTGTATGACATTGGGCAAGTCCCATGACCAATATCCAAGTCGTATTGCCCCAGATGTAAAATATAGATAACATTTACCTTATATGGCACTTGATAGTATTGAAAGTGATAAAATATAAAAATGCTTCTTGCCCAATTTTTGACATTTACTAGGCATGTAATAAATTATCATTTTAAAAATTTATTTGTATTTTTTTGTCTTTTAAAGACATATTTACCAAGCATCATTCTAGGTTGTTTTGAAGTATCTTGACCTAAGCTACCAGCCAAATATTGAGAAAACCAATATCCTGGCAGTGTTCTAAGCACAAATTACTTCAGGATCACTCCTGCTTGGACAATTTTGCAAAACCAGAATGTATTTGAAAAGCACCATGTTACTCATGACTGTGATGTACAGGTGCTAGAACACCCTATTCATCTCACAAATTCACCACTAAGTGTCAAGGTACTGCCTAAAGTACTTCTTCAGAAACCCAATTTTACATACCCTTTCACATCTAATCAGGGACATATGCCTCTCTGGACAATGTCTCCCTCAAACTCTAGACAGCACTTCTAATCCTGCTCTGTCATCTAAATTCCATGGTCCTATGCCCCATTTGGACTTTGAGTGGCAAATTATCTTAGCACCATGTTCTCTACATTTTCTCCAACTTCTTGTTTCAAAACATGAGCTTTGGGTTCAAACCCTGTCTCTGCCACTGACTCTTTTTAGACCTCAGTGTTCTCACCTCTAACATGAAGATAACAATAATAACCTTCCTTGGACAATGGCATGTGATTATATAGGTGGAGCACATATTTAAAAAACTGAAGATATTGATATCATCATAACCATCATCATCATCATCGCTTGAAAATATATATATATATTTAGCAAAGGAAAATTTGGAGAATGGTGGAAATGGTGAATGACATGGTTCAGACCAGTTTATTGCAGTGTGTACAATTACAGATTCTGAAATCAAACTGTTTGATTTTCATTTCTTTCTTATTGACTCTTTGCAATTCAATAAGTAACATCTAAGTCAGTCTGTTTCCTTTTCAATACCTTGGCATAGTTTGACAATAGTAGTAACATCTTAAATTTGGCATGAGAGCTGAAAGAAATAATGCATGTCAAAGCTCTCACTTAAAAGCTAACAGTTAAATGTTAGCTATTATCAAGATTTTTTATGTATAGCATCAGATTTTTTTAAAATGGTATGTCAATATCGCCTTTGTATTCTTAATTGCGGCATCACACAATGTCAGTGCATTTTCAAGAAGTTCTTCTTTACACCATTTACCCATTTTGGTAACATGGTCTTCAGCTATAATCCAATGGGGAATTTAAAGTTCTCTCTTAACAATCACACCTTTATTTATTGAACAACTGCTGATTACTTTTCATCATTTTTTAGTATGAAAAAATACTACGATCAAATGAAGCTAGTAGGAATTCATGGCTTGCAAATAATGTTTTCACGCTCTCTGATTTGCTAAGCAAGGAAGAAAATACTGAATTTCAAATAATATTTCCTTCTAAAATACATATATAATAATAAATAGCATCTGCCATGTCCAACCCCAGACATTTATTAAAAACTTAACAAACCCAGACATTTCACATGTTAATACAAAGCAGCTTATCAGATGATTTACTCCTTTGCCACTTGGAAAACCAATCTCACCTGAATATTACTTTAATTGTATCAAGTTCTTTCCAAATCTTTTTCCCTTGCTGCACTTGGGGTGGAGGTTGTTGGAGATTGTCTGTCCTTCTTCCTTAAACACTTCTTACAGCAGTTTTCCCTCTCGTCACAGTTCTAAGAAAAAAAGAAAAGAAAGCCTCCCCTCCAAATGCTTGCTCTTGGCTTTAGGTTTCCCTGCAATTTTACCAATAAAAAGCAGTCATTTCCATCACAATCATTAAGCCTTGCATATTTGGGAAAATCTATATTAGTTGAGGCCTTAATTTATAATTGGTTTTTGCTATTGTTTCTTCAAAAATACTAAAGATAAAGCATGTTTATCACAAAAATTTATTTTTACAATAAACCTTTGTAAACCACTGAGGCTATAGTAATCGCCCAATAAAGAAACGATGCAATCTTTATTTCTGAGGCATTTGCCATGCTTCACAGCTTTATTATAGAATTTTAAATAAGTTGAAAAGTCTGCTTTTCTCATTGCTAAAAACCACAATATTTCTCCCTGACCTTGGCATTTACACTGACTATTGGTAATAAGCTAGTAATTAGAGAATCATTAATGCTTCCAGGTTTACTAGGAAAGACACATAATAAATGGAAAGGCACATTTTCATTTTCTTCCAATTATACAACCTCAGTCCATGGCCCACTTTTCTCTTCTGAATGACTGTGACAATAAGCACATCTCCAAAGTTATTTTTAAATTATTGTAATTTATCATAACTGGGAATACCATATTTTGAACCCATAGTATGTGCTAGATAGCATTCTTATTACATTACATCAATAATTCATTTAATCTTCAAAACAACTGCATGATACAAACATTCACATTAGCCTTCTTTTACAGTTGAGAAAGTTGAAGCATGGGGAGATTAAGTAACCAATCCAAGGACACATTGCTAGTAAGCAGTATATCAGGAATTTGAAAACAGAGGATGGCCTGTATGGTACGTCAGAACTTAATTTCCTCATTCAAATATATTAAAAGTGAGTTTAGATTAAATTCCTATTAAAGTGTGAAAATGGAACAAGATTGCATAAAGCAAGGTGGATTGGGGTATGATATTTGTGGCCTGACATAGAGATAACTCCCCTCCAGGGACACACAAAGAACATTTACAAGAATTAAGGCCTTGGGGCCGGCTCGATAGCCCAGTGGATAGGGCACCAGCATACCACATGGGAGGCCCCGGGTTCGGTTCCCAGGGACCTCTCCTAGCGGGCAGACCGCCTTGAGAATGGCAAGCCGCCATGTGCGAGCCAGAGCCGCTGTGGGCAGGGCAAGAAGCTGCCACGGACAGGGCAAAAGCCGCCACGGGCAGGGCAGGTCGCCCGCAAATGGAGCGCAGTCAGCCACCCGCGCCCGCGAACTGACAGCCGGCCGTGAATGGAAGCAGAAGCCGCCCACAAGCGGGGAAAGCCGCACCTGCGCAGTGACCAGTCTCGGCGTGTTGCCGCAGCGGGGGGGGGGGGGGAAGGGGAGATATGTAATAAAATAAATACATCTTTAAAAAAAAAAAAGAATTAAGGCCTTGTGGTACACCCACATGGAGCTCTATTTAGGGATATATTACAAGCAAATGAAAATCCCATTGACATACAATAGTTTTGGTTGCTTGTTAATTTAAAGGCAGCAATATATGTCTGCACTGGCCATACTTTGCCAGATTCTTTGAAGGCATTTTAAGTGCTGATTTGAGGGTACTCCTGAGACAGAATGAAAAACATTTCTATACACTCATCTCAGTGAAAAGATTTGCTATTCCAAATAGCAATATTAAGAGCTACTCTCTTCCAGATGACAGTCTGTGGAAGGAAACCTGTTTAGATGACAGTAAAGGTACAAGTATAGGGAAGTGGATATGGCTCAAGTGATTGGGCTCCCATCTACCATATGGAGGGTCCCAGGTTTGGTTCCTGGGGACTCCTGGTGAAAGCGAGCTGGCCCGCACAGAGATCTGATGCAACAACAACAAAAAAAGAGACACAGAGTAGAGACAGTGAGAGACACAACAAACCAGGGAGCTAGGGTGGCTCAAGCAATTGAGTGCCTCTCTCCCACATTGGAAGGTCCCGGGATCAGTTCCCAGTGCCTCCTAAAGAGAAGACAAGAGGAGAAGACAAGCAGACACTGAAGAGTGCGCAGTGAATGGACAGAGAGAGCGGTCAGTGAGCACAAGTGGCTGGGGCGGGGAGGATAAATAAATAAAATAAATCTAAAAAAAAAACAAAACAGCATGAGTGTAATGGCTAATCAAAATAATTACTCTAATGGAATACTTTTCTCATCAATAAAAATGGGAGAGGACTCATCACCTTACCAGGAAAGTCTACTGGGCATTCTAATCACTGTGGAATCTGAGTCTTTATAGGCTGGGAGTGCTAGAGGGCCAGACTAGTGAGTTATACTCATGGGAATATTACTAGAAGCCTAAATTATGGAAGCATGTCATTAAGCAGCTTGATCTTAATCATTGTTTTATAATACTTTGGGTACAACAGATGAAGAGGAATCCAGTCTGAGAATAGAATGTCACCTGTATAGGAGGTTGTGCCATGGATACCCAAGGCTACTCTCAGGATTGGTGATTTTCTTGAAGTCCTCACAAGACTCAGAGAAGCTATTCTACTCATGATTACACTTTATTAGAGTGAAAGAATACAGTGTAAAATTAATGAAGGGAAAAGGTACATGGGGAAAAGTCCAAGAGAAACCAGGTGCTCACTTAAGCCTTGGTGTCCAGAAATTATATATTGGGGGTCAGTCATATGAGCATCCAGTGTCTGCGTGACTGACCTCAGTGACTCAGACTCCA
>PVKH010035059.1:0-11778 GCA_004027955.1 Chaetophractus vellerosus | reverse complement strand
TAACTATGGTTCAGTGGTCAGACAATACCCAAGAAAGGTAACACTGGTCTCATGATGACTTGGTGGCCCATGGTTAAGCATTCAGTCTTCTACTAAAACCCAGTAACAGGCCAAAAGCTGTTTCTCAAAAGGAGAGTAATCTGCAGAAGGTTGCAAGGATTTGTTCCAAAGTCCTAATGGACTGCATTGTGATTCTCCTATAGGGGCCTAGTAAAGTCCCAAGATGGCATCTTTATTTGCCATCAAAATTTCCAGCACCATTGGATCTGCTGGATGATATGACCCAGCAGGCTTCACCTGTCCCAGAGCATACTTTTTTACCATTCATCACTCAACACTAGCAGCTTTTCTGTTCACTCGGTAAGCACACTCAAATGAGGAATGTATTGTCTCCAAATCCAAAGAGACCAACTAAGCATTGTGCCTCCTCTTTGGTCATAGGAGGGACCAGATGCTAGAGCTTATCTTTCACTTTAAAAGAGCTGCCTTGACATGCCCCACACCACTGAACACCTAGAAATTTCACTGAGGTGGAAGGCTCCTGAATTCTTCTTGTATTTATCTCCCATCCTCTCACACAAATGCCTTACCAAGAAGTCTATAGTCATTGCTACATCTTCCTCACTATGTCCACTCAACTTGTTATCATCAATATAATAAAACACTATGGTGTCTTGTGGGATGCAGACATGATCAAATTCTCTGCAGACAATATTATGACATAGGGCTGGAGAGTTGATATACTCCTGAAGCAGGACAGTGAATGTATATTGCCAGCCTTGCCACTGACAGCAAATTGTTTATGGTGGTCCTCATTAGCATCAATTGAAAAAAAGCATTTGCCCAATCTGGCAAAGTCTTAGTATACTTTAGGGTTTCAATTTCCAAAACTTATGTCATCATCAAACCATATGTCTACATCCCAATCCTCAAGGTTCCACTGTTTTCAATCAATCCCCTCACTTTTAAAAGCAGACACCCTGTAAGGTTGGCATTTTAGTTTCTGCTATAAATCTGTTTCTCATACAATGAGACTTTGAGACTGATTTTCAAAGATCTCATTTTTTTGGCTGCATGAAACAAGATTTTCTATCAGAGAAAACATAGAAACTTTCACATCACTTATGCAGTGTTTAAGTTGTAAATTTGAAGACTTTAACTCATCCCTTTATTTGTAACTGTATCCAGAGTATTTAGGAACAGCCACCAACATCACTAAACCTTTTACCTCCACAAAACTCTGTTAGAGTGTTAAAAACACTCTCACTTAGTTCCTTGCCTCATAAGTATAGAACTAGTCATATCCAGTGGTGATATTTTCCATATATTTTTTGCAAAGCCATGTCTTGTATGGTCAGTGGCCTCTTTATTATTGGAAAGAAAGTCAGTGCTCTTGAATCTAATAAAAAATCCCATAACAAATTCAGAAATCCAATATTTAAGAATCTCTTTCTTAAGAACCACTCCCATTATCAGGATTTTCTAGGGAAGCAGAACTGACAGGAGATATCTGTGAACACTATGAGATTCTATAAAATGCTCTCATATGGCCATGGGTGTGCACAAGTCCAAATTCCTTAGGGAATTGTGAAGACCAGGGTTTTCAAAGAAAGTCCTTGATGAGTTCCCAAGAGACACTGACTTGCTGAGGTAGAGCTGGGAATTGTCTCTCTGAATGCTGAAATGACTTTCCCTTTTAAGGTCTGGAAGTGATTGAATGAGATGTCTCTCATTGCTGATGTCAACCTCTTTAGTTGATTAGAGATGCAATCAGCCATATATGCAATCAACTCAGTGATGATTAAAGTCCACGAAATGCCCTTGTATTACATTTACTCTGTTGCTTGCTTGGCCAGGCAACTGGACATCTTTGCCTGGCTGACTTGATATACAATATCTTTGTCCTCTTTTGTTTCCCCTTATTTCTCAAATAAATGCCATTATTTAATGTAATAAAATTCATGGATGTTCTAAAACATTCAAAGGGTAATGTAGTTGTTTGAGGAATCTTTGAAAGTTCCTTCTAAACTTTCCCTAATCCCACTACCTAAGGAAATCTTTCATAACAATATCACATTTATTCTCCCATCTGTCAATTTCATTTTGAGTCCTGTTGTCACAAACAACTACCTTTGTGACCTAGGGCAAATACTGGCCTTCCTGTGCCTAGTCCCCAAATGTTAAAAAGGAATATTATTAGTGTCTATCTCTTAAGTTTATATGAGGATTAATTAATAATTCATGTCAAAGTCAGAGAAAATGTCAAAAACCCCAATCAACCCTCTACATATACCCAAAATGACTGATTGAAGAAATAAAATTTTGTCCAAAATGGACCCCTACAACTTTCCCTCATTGTTTTCCTTAGGAGGGAAGCATTGCACCCTGTCAGTAAGACTTTTCCCCATTTTTGCTTCCTAATCTCTAGTGCCATATTTGACCCCTCCTTTCCTTCTGTCCCTCCTTCCTTTAGCCCCATACCAATCCACCTAGACAATTAACCATCTGATGCCCATGTAGTTTGTCATTGATTGCCACAGTACCTTAGTTTTCTGTAGCTAAATGTTTCCCACTTGTCATTTGAGACCTATCCCAGTTATTTTTCTTTCTGGGAAGCCTCCACTGACCTGATATGTGTTAAGTGCCCTTTCTTTATCTTTATGTTATTTTGGAGGAATGTTTCTGTATATTCCCAGATAGAGCATAAGCCCTTTGAGGACACTATATCTTAACTCTTTTAATACACACTACTTAGCAAAAATACTTAGTAAAAATTAATTTTAAAAACTGATAAAGGAGCACTTACATGACATTTATAATACAGTAAGTTTTCATTTCTTGTATGCTTCAATTTTGTAAACTAACTTAATTGAGGTAATTCAAAAAAGAGAATTTAAATTTTAATTTGAATGGGAGAAAAGCAGGTGTTATAGAAGTAAAGAGACATATTTTTAATGAAATACCAAAACAAGAAAAGAGGAAGGTAAATAGCCAAAGTCTTCTAATGATACTTTTTCAGTTCAGAAAGGTATTAAGGAATATTTAAAACAAGATGAGTCTGGACTGAGGAAAGAAAAAATCAATTCCCTCAAGTCATAATAAGAGAAAATTCTTGAAAATCAGAATGTAAGAAATGAAATAGAAAATAAAAGAATGTTTCCTAATATTTATATAATCAGAAACAAATTCAAGTTCATTAACAATTCATCTATTAATTTACAAGTATCTGTTGAAATTTTGAATGACACTAATCTTTGAATGAGGGGGTCCTTGACACTTCATTTGAAGCAACATTATTCAACAGAATAATATTGACACCTATTTGTTAATATTTTTTTAAGTTTCTAATGGTCAGTTGGACTTCTCAGAAGGATCTGAGTAAACTAGATCTCTGCCCCTCAGTTCCTGGAATATAAAAACTGTTTGATTTATCACACAAAATCTTCATAATCCCTCATTTGATCATTTTTTTAAGGTTTATTTATTTTATTACATATCTCCCCTTCCCCACCGCTGCGGCGACGTGCCGAGAATGGTCACTGCGCCGGCGTGGCTTTCCCCACTTGTGGGCGGCTTCTGCTTCCATTCACAGCTGGCTTTCAGTTCATGGGTGGCTGGCTGTGCTCCATTCGTGGGTGACCTGCCCTGCCCATGGCAGCTTTTGCCCTGTCCGTGGCAGCTTTTTGCCCTGCCCACGGCGGCTCTGGCCCACCCATGGCAGCTTGCCATTCTCAAGGCAGTCTGCACACTAGGAGAGGTCCCCGGGAACCGAACCCAGAGCCTCCCATGTGGTATGCTGGTGCCCTATCCACTGGGCTATCGAGCCAGCCCCCGAGTCATTTGATCTTATATATTACTGAACTCTATTCTCAGTCACCTGCATATCAGCTCAAATAAAAATATATGTAGAGAATAAATGGATAAAAAGGACAGATCAATATCAATGCAGGGACAATATAGAGAAGAAAGAAAACTATGTTTAGAGAGCTTTTATTGAATTTGTAGCATTTTATTATTAAAGAATTATATATTACAAAAATAGAGAAAAATTAGCATTTGTGAAAACTGGATGTTAGGGACATGGGTATCTGATACATTATGTTATATGTTTATCATGTGTAAAATTTTCTCAATTTTTAAAATGAGCCCCCTGGCTTTCAGGAAAACAAGAGCTTCTATAAGATTTGTGAATTTGAATTCCTTAGAATTCCAGAGACCCTTGAGTGAGATTTAGAATCTCTATCCCCCTAAATATATCTTATAGGAGAGAACATCTGAGGATTTATTATTAACAGCTAAGTCACGTGGTGTCAAACTGGATCTCATATGAGACAATCCCTGTTTTTCAGATACCTTGTTCCCCAGGGTCTCTCCTTGGACAGTGGTAGTGCCTGTGTTAGTGGTTCTCCTGGTCACCATTGGAATCATCTGTGTTCTACTAGTGCATGCTAGAAAAACAAAAGGTAAATGGGATCTGGCATCATTTGTGAAGGAATCAAAGGATAACTCATTTCAATAAGATCAGACATGGACTGTAAGATGTCATTAGAACTTGTAATTGAGTAGAAAATGATTAAATATTAAAAATATTCCAACTGCATAGATGTGACTCTACATTGTCAGATGATAAATGTTGCCTGATCAAGGTCACCTATCTCATCAAGAAAAGAACACATATACTTCTTCTGTTTGAGAACTGACACTTACATTTGTGGGTCTAGGAACTGTTTATTTATTTATGCACCCAGAGATGATCAAATGCTCTGTGACATTTCTTGTTCACAGTATTCCTAATTTGCAATCAGGACAAGGTTTTCTCTTATCAGAATGCAAATGGCCTCTGTATAGGGGTGGGTAATATGGCATGCTAGATCAGTAATCAAAACACTAAAATTTATTTGAAGACAAAATGGAAAAAAAAAAGAAACTGGGAGAATAAATGGAAGAAAATATCACTGTACACACACAACAGATATTACAATGAAGAAATAAATAATGTCAAAAAATTTTAATTTTTAAATTTTTATCTTTTTATTATTTAAAAAATTTTTGTATGCTATTAATTATTTTTAACACTATCATTTTTATGTCATTTTCCTATTAATTGTATTTGGCTATTTTAGTGGCTTCAGTTTTGAAGAAGTTTTGCATCACAGAGGGTTACAACTCTGGCAGGGGAGGATCATTGGTATGGGGTGTCAGAGGTGGAGGTTGCATAAGAGGAAGCTCACCTTGGGATTACATATATGTCATATGAATATGTTCAAGTGTTCTTGGGACATTGTCTCATTGGCTTGGGATTTACACAATAATGAAAAAAAATTATCAAATTCCTATCCTGGGGAGCTTTGCCACATCCTCTAATGGAACAGCAAGAATCCCCCAAGTACAGGGGCAGTGACTAGTGAAGGAAGATGGGCCCGTGATATTGAGGACTGTATTTATGTACTTATGAACCTTTACTTTTGGAATTGAAACTTAACCTTGTGTTATAGGGTGCCTAAGTGTTACCTCATGAGAGACTCCTTGTTGCTCAAATTTGTCCTCTCCCTAAGCCAAACTCAGCATATAAATGCACTACTTTCCCCCAGCATGGGACATGATTCCTGGAGAGGAACCTCCCTGGCACTGAGAGGTTACTTCCAAGTACCACATAGCAATGAAACTGGAAAAAGACATTGATCAAAAGGGGGAAAGGGTAAAGACAAATGATTTTGTATGGCTAAGAGACTTCAAAACAAGTCAGGAGGTCATTCCAGAGGTTATGCTTATGCATATCTCAGCAGGATCTCATTGACTGCCAAAGAAAATATTGTCTGAAATAGGGCTTCTGAGGGCTCTGGAGACACACAGACACCATAGTTTGGGCAGACAGCTCAGGAAGTTGACAGCCTGCCATTGGGCTTATGCTCCCCAGTGTGACAGAGTTGGACTCAGATATGGTTTCCCTACACATGGCTCTTCTCCCCCATCAATCTGAATGTATAGTTCATTCCAAAGTTGATAGGTGTATGTACAAGAGACTCAAATCTTTGGGCTGTCCATGTGCCAGTTGTGCCCTGAATCTCAACAGAGTTGCAATACCTAATGTCCAGTTCACTAGACTCACCCAGGAAAACTAACAAGGAGATTATGATGGACAATGATGCAATGAACATCCTAAGGAACAGAGAGAGTCTATAACTGCAAGCAAGATAGTCCCATCCATCTGCCCCATGGAATCTAAGCCCCCACTCAATTAGAGGTGGAGTTGACATCACCAGGCCAGAATACTCAGGATTAGGGAATGAATGATGCAATAGAGTAGACTTACTGTTATTGTACTATAGATTTATTGTGACTCTAGAAGTGGAAGAAGTGTTACCATTGATGTGGAGGCAGTGGACACTGGAGGTTGTAAGGGGAGGGTGAGGGAAGGATAGGTGTAATATGGAGGCATTTTTGGGACTTGGGAATTGTCCTTAATTGCATTGCCATGACAGATACATGCCATAATGTATCTTGTCATAATTTACAAAATTATGTGGGAAAGAATGTTAACTAAAATGTAAACTATAATCCACACTCAGTGGCCATACTCCAAAATGTGTTCATTAATTGTAACAAATGTACAATGCTAATGAATGATGTTATTAAATTGGGAAAATGTGTGAGGAGTAGTGTGTGGTGGAAATGGGGATCCCCCATATTTTTATGTAACATTTATGCAATCTAATAATCTTTTTAAAAATAATAAAAATGTATAGTATTATAAAAGGTAAAAAAGGCTCATTTCAGAAATCAGACCTCAGAGAATTAAGAAAATAAATTTGTGTTGTTAAACACACACACACAAAGCATTTCTTGGTGAGTGTGTATTAGAAGGTATTGACATGTAAAGATTTTTTTACACAGGTAAGAGCTGCCTATGTCCCCTTCTCTCCCCCCAAAAAAACACTTCCTCAGAGAATAAGCTATAGAAAATTCCCTACTAGAGTTACATTCCTCCAAGCAGGGCTCATAACTCTTGGCTTTTTCTTTTTCCTCACTTTTTGTTGTAGATTGGAGGTCTTTGGACAAATTATTTCTTCAAAACTGTTAATGTCAGTGCTACAGCTACCCCTTGGTATCTATTCCTGTGATGGGGATATATATATATATTTAGATTTATTTTCTATTGACTGAATGATCTAACCCATATCCATTATCTTGAGCCTTACCTCATCATGATAGAGTTGAAGTCAATAATCTAAGATGAAGAAATTTGAAGTGTGAAGAGGTGTTTACCATTGTGTTAAAGTGCTGCTACTCTCTTCATCTGTCAGTGTTTGCAACACTGGTAGTTAACATGCTCCATAAATTAATCTACTACATATTCATTTCTTAAAATGTTTGATACCTATGATTTAATCAATTCAAATAAAAATGGCTATTGTGATGACAGATATTTTATATGCAAACTTGTCTGTCCTGTTTAAGTCAGAAATAAAGTTTGGTTGATTGAACAAAAGATAGTAGCATAAAAAGAAAAGAATGGTAGCATATAAGGACAAGAGTGGAGATTGTTTGATGAAATTGACAAAATAGCTAATTTTTAGAAAAATGTCCAAGCTAATATTAACTCTTATTATCCATCCCAAATAATTAATTCAGTAGCCAATTTTGGGGGCATTTCATTTCATATTATTTTATTTTTATTCACCAAATATATTAGCCTTCACTGACTGAAGAGGAGAATTTTTTCAGTACTTGGGAAAAAAAAACTGTACGCACATATGCACATATGTTTAAGACCAAATAGTTAGAAATATACAGACAAAATAATTGATCTATCTCTTTGAATAACTAATCTTTCCCTTGAAATGAATTGATTTGTGTCCATGTGTTTTTTTTAACTAAACTAATTAAACATACAAGCACATACAATAGGTTACAAGATTCATTTATCAAAGAATTTCTACACTTTATAGTAAGGGACACACCTATGTACTTTTCTAAGTTTATTTCTACTTTTGAAAATCCTTTAGATTATGTAAATGTTACATCAAAAATGTGTGGGTTTCCCATATACTGAAACTCCTCCTCTGCACAGCTTTTTGCCATTAACTACAGTTTTCACTTGTGTGTTATATTTGTTACAATTGATGAACTAATATTGAAGCATTGGTCTATAGTTTACATTATGGTTGACAGTTTGCACCAAACAATTTTATAGGTTTTGACAAAATGTATAATGGCTTATATCTGTCATTCTGATATCATGCAGAACAATTTCAGTGTCCCCAAAATGGCCCATGTTACACCTATTCCTCCTTTCCCTATCCTCTTAACCTCTGGTGACCACTGTCATATCAATGCTAACAGTTCTTCCTTTACTAGAATAATAAATCTATTTTAGTCCATAATTGCATTTTCATTTGTGTATGTTTGTTCATCAATCTTGGGGATTTGGTGATGGTGATGCTGACCCTGCTTCCAATTGATTCAGGACTTACACTCCCACAGGACAGATGGATGGAAGTTTCTTACTTGCTGTTGTAAACAGTCTTTGGTTTTTAGAATGGTTGCTGTCCTTCATCATCCTTTTGATAGTTGTCCTGGGTGAGTCCAATGAACTGGAGAGCAGGTATTGGCTGCAACTCTGCTGAGATTCAGGGTTCTGCTGGCAGGTGAACAGACTGAAGATTTAAGTCTCTGGGACATATGTTTAATGTGTATAGTGCTAATTCTAGGTTTAATAAAAGAGGCAGAAAAACCATGTGTAGGAAAACTATGAATATGGCTAACTCTGATACCTTGAGGAGATATGTTATCATAAGATTTCAAGGTAAGACCTGCCAATGCTTTTTCTGCCTTCCCTATAATGTCTAGATGACTCTAGAGCCCTCAGGAGAACATTTGCTTGAGGTTTACTGTGGCAATTGTTGTGATTCTCCTAAGACATGGATAAGCATAACCTCTGGAATGACCTCCTGACTCTCTTTGAAAACTCATCGCCATAAAAACACCTTTGCATTTAATATTTCTCCCTTTTGGTTTAGTTCTTTTTCCAAATGCATCACTAGCTTGTGCTTGATAATTACCCCTCAGTGCTAGGGAGTTCATCCCCATGCCTGGGAAAAGATAGTGAGTTTATATGCCAATTTTAGCTAAAACAGAGGTCACATTTGAGCAACAAGGAGGTTTTCATGAGGGAACTCTCAGACAATGGATTACTAGGCTAAGTTTACATTTCACAAGGAAAAGGACCTGACATAATGGTCTGTCCTCCTTCGTTAGGCATTGTCCATCTACACTAGAGATTCTTGCCACTCTATTAGAGATTGTAGCAGTGTTCCTCAGGATAGAAATTCATTATTTTCTCAATTAATGTATAAGTCTCAACCCACCAAGACAACACCCTATCATCACTTGGACACATTCATATTCTGTAGAGGCATGCCCCAGGTGTACCCCTCTCCACACATCCCTCCACAACTGACACTCTGCACCATTGATCATCCCCTACCACAGTTGCAAACCTTCTACAATCCAAAACCTTCCCCCAAAGCCAAATAAAAAAATAATAAAATAAAATAAAATGATATTAAAAATTTTTTTTAAATGTCTTGCATTGTGCCTTTCATAAGATCAGGTATCTTTTTATGTATGTTGACAATTACTTCTGTATGTTCCCTCAGTGTCCTATTTTTTTCTTTATTTCCTAGAAATTTTAGTTTGTGTAAAAGTCACACAGAAAATATAAGGAAATCCCATATGTCCCCTGCTTGCCCCCACATTCTTGCCAACCTTTAACATCCCACATGAGTATGGTTCATTGGTTATACACATACATTATTATGTATGATATAATTAATTATTGTTATATATATTATTAAACATGCAAGCACATGTAATAGGTTACAAGATTGATTTTTCAAAGAAGATTTCTGTATCTTATATTAAAGGACACACCTATGCATCTTTTAACATATATTTATTGAGCAGTTACTAAGTATCAGGATTATTGCTAGCTTGTCAGCAGCTAGGATGCAGCAGATACAATAGAAGTGTGGTTCCTACGCCATTAAGGACGGAAAATCTATTTTACTCATTTTCATTTTTAACTTAGCCCTAGCGTAGTGGCCCACATGCAGAAGTGTCTCAGTCAAGATCTTGAACCTAAATTATATATTTTTGTCCTTTTCTCACATCCCACCATACCACCTAAAAAATTAATGTCAATTCTTGTGGAAATATATGATAAAATTATTGAAAAAAATTGAGATTTGTCTAAAACAAAATGTCAGCTGAATATAGAGGTAAAAAAAAAGCTCATAAAAAAAGCTCATTTTATCTGAATATAAACTGACTGTTAAGGATATTTCATTAGATGCATGGTGGACATACTTTAAAGAAAAGTGGAAATTTTAAATTATATTCTTCTGTAATGATTGCTTTGAAGGTAAAGATAACCATTTAGTGGATAAATTCTGGACTATGGGTTTGAAGCCTAATTTTATTTTAGTTTTACCTTCTCTTCTATATTTTATTGTCTCTGGGTTGGGAAGATGTGAACAGGTATGTAAATTCTTCACACCATTTCCAGTGAACTGAATGTAGCCAGCCAGGAAACTTACTCTTTCAAATGGGATCTGCAAAGTATCTTCTTGTGAGCCACTCATTCATACCTTACTCTTAATAATGTATCCCTATTTTTGTGTTTGTTTTAGGTTCACTCGAGATGCAGTATGGTGAGTTGGTTTGTTTCTAACTCAGAGAACCTAAGTCTATCATTTAGAAGACAATGTCACAGATGCAGGAGTATATGACCAACATAGACTCCAGCAGAAAAGATTATGGGAAGTGTATATGCTTGGACAATCCCTGCACAACTCTACTTATCCACATTAAAATAGAGAGAATATGTGAAAACTTACATAAAGTGTAGTGAAGTATTCAGCTTGGTATATAACACTGTGTGCCACTGTTCTATCAACATCGCTGAGATGTAGCTGCATTTGATCAATATCAGACATCTAGGGCAAAAACACCATGTCACACTTCATTAAATTATTCCCAAGTACCTTATAGAGCTGTGGTTCTCAAACTTGTACTTGCATCATTATTGTTTGGAGGACTTATTAAAACTCAAATGGCTAGGCCCAAAAGTTTCTGATTCAGGAAGTCTTGGCTGGGTGCCAAGAATTTGTGCTTCTAACAAATTCCCTGCTGATGTTCATGCTGCTAATGCAGGTTCAAGGGCCAGAATTAGAGAGCCACTGCAATTCACTTGATGGTTTAGAAAATATTAAGAATTTAAATATTATAGACTATAGTTTATATGTATTGCAAGATGGAAAGAAAGAGTACAAACTGTAATTCCTCCTGGAGCATCTGAAATCCAGAAATGGAATGCAGTTTTCCAGGATGCACAGAACTGGTTACAAATTGAGATAATATATAGGATAATTTGACATAGACCAAAGATCCTTCTAAGAGAAATGGTGTCTTATCTTGCTTTGATTGAAAAATTGAAATAGAAATTAAAATTATATTGATTACCATAAAAGGCTAATCACTCAAAAAGAGAAGGTGCTTTTTGAAAACTGATAGCCATTCATTAAATCCTGAAGCTTTCTTTAAGAGTAGATTGGGAGGGGCTGGCTAGAGAGCTCGGTGGATAAGAGCACCGGTGTACCACATGGGAGGCCCCAGGTTTGGGTCCCGGGGACCTCTCTGAGTGGGCAGACAGCCTTGAGAAAGGCAAGCCACCATAGGAGGGGTGGAGGGCTGACTCAGCACATCACCACAAAAGAC
>PVKH010035058.1:0-11781 GCA_004027955.1 Chaetophractus vellerosus | reverse complement strand
CTGCCCTGCCCGTGGCGGCTTTTGCCTGTCCGTGGCAGCTTTTTGCCCTGCCCACGGCGGCTCCGGCCCGCCCATGGCGGCTTGCCATTCTCAAGGCGGTCTGCCCGCTAGGAGAGGTCCCCGGGAACCGAACCCGGGGCCTCCCATGTGGTTTCCCAGCGAGCTCTTTATCCACTGAGCTATCTAGCCGGGCCCTTTTATTTATATTTTTATTCCATTTAAACTTTCTATGTAGAAATAATTATAGACTCACACAAAGTTGAAAAAAAGTACAGAGAATTTTCTTTGAATTCTACTACCAAACTTACCACAAAGGTGATTGCTTACATCATCAAAATAAAAAAATTGCATTATCAAAACTAGGAAATTGATGGGCTTAGTACAATGAACTAGACTGCAGGCATCGCTCAGACTTTACTAAATGTTGCACATGCTTATTTTGTCATGTGTCTAAATTTATATATCCATTTTTATAGTCATAATACAGAATTAGGCAGTCTCTACAAAACAGTTTCCTTTGCTGCCCCTTATAGACACACGTACATTTCCCTAACTGCTGACACTTGTCTGTTTTCCTTTTCTATAATTTGTTATTTCAAAAGTCTTATATAAATGGAATATTACATTTTATAACCTATTCTGATTGGCTTCCTTTTTTATTAAAGCCAGTTTAGATTTTGCCTCACTTTATTCTGTATTCCAATTGTCATACAATCAAGGCAGAATATTTTCTTAACCCATGTGGTCTTTGCTCATTCAATGCGACTGAACTTCCCACCTTTTTCTTTAATTAGCATCAATTTCCCCTAGACAATGAAATCCTACCCTGAAACCCAGCTCTGTCGCTGACACACAGTTGATATGCTTGGCTCTTTCTTTCTCTTACCATCTACTCTGGGACTATAGCTCTCAAACATCCAGCCACTCTACAGAGACTTTCAGGAAGGTGGCAGACCAGCTGGAAGCTTGACATGGTCACTTTTCAAACTTGCTTTTTGGTTACTGTAAGTAAGTTGCAATTTATACATTTCAGAATATACATTCCATTCACAAGAAAAAATAAGAAATCCTAATAATCCTATATCTATCTGTTCAAGAAAATAAATTCATAAATAAGAAACTTCCCACAAAGAAAATTCAAGAGTCATATGGTGTCTTTGGTGAATACTATCAAATATGTAAAGGAGATTGGAGGAGGGGACATTTCCTAACTTGTTTATAACATCAACATAAACCTGATTAAGAATTCTGACAAGGACATCAAAAAAAATATCATTTCAGATTCATATTTTTTATGAACATAGAAATAAAAATATCAACAAAATGAATCCATTAATCTTCATATATATAGAGATAAAAATTTTTGCCTTGATTATGATTAGAGGCTTTCTTTTCTAATAACTTAATTTCTTGGCTTTTTAATATGCAAAATTCCAATGACTGAATTCCCCCACACCTCCCAAAAAATTTACCAAGAGAGAACTCAGTTTGTTTATATTTTAGTCTTTATAAAGCAGTAGTCTTTTGGAAAAACTTACAGATGTAGATATGATAAAATGATTTGCTAAAGTATTTTTTTGCACAATTAAGCTAATAATAACCACTTTGAAGTTTTATACAATACCAATTTTTTGTAGACTCCTCATAGATTTCCTAGACTCCTCATAGATTAATACCAGTTCAAATCCAAAAGTCTTAAAAATCCATTTGTATTCATTTATAGAAAAGACCATCCCATTTTTCTTAACAAAGAGGTAAACTAGCAAATAATTTTATAGAACCTCATCTTATTTTTTCATGATCAGTCTATTACCCATTTTGAAAAAGGCTTTTAAAATGTTATCTTAGAATTTCTTTAGTTTATGACCACGTTTTTAATTTAGTTAATGCACTAAAAATTCTGAGAAGCAAGCACCTAGAAACAAAATTCACAATTAGTACAAAAAGAAGGGATAATATTTTAAGATATTCCTTCTAAAGAATGACAGATAAACTAAGGTTACTAAATGCCAAATTTTATGTAAATACATAATTTCCTAGTTTGTTCTCTGAAAGATAGCAAGTACAAAAATAGTTTAGCATTAAGTTTAATGAGGTTTATAGCAATGTATTGTTAGTCTTATTTTAACTGCAAAAATATGTTAGCCACATTTAGGAAAAAAATACTTAGAATACAACCATATCTTTCTAAAGATATGATACAAGAATACTGATTCTTTTCCTTGTAAGTAGAATATTTACTGATAAAATGCATCCATTCCTACAAAGCAACTGTTTCTTAAATCTTATGGCATGTATTCTGCTTACAAGAAAAAGAATCTTTCCACAACTTTTTGGCTGCAACAATAACTATGCTTACATAGAAAATGAGAATAAAACCATAGGATTGGGTCCCACCATTGCCAACTTAAATAGTTCATAACCTAGTATGATGCGTTTCTGTGGTAGATGGTTTTACATATTTATGCCAATGAATTGTATTTTATCAAATGAATTTTTAAAAAAATCATAGATCATGCCAGAAAATGAGGAAAAATGCTAGCATAATGAGATTGATTCATTTGTCTTGTCTCAGAAAGTGGTGGGAATTATGAGTAAATTGTCCTGTTTAGCAGAATTTCTGATTATAAAAAAATAGCCATGATAATTTTTCAAAATTGTCAGTGTGAAATTAAGCATGCTTATTCAACTTCCATTAAAATGTGTTTAATCTATTTCCTCTTAATAACAGTGCTTTATTACATAAAACCTTGATTCTAAATCCATTAAATTTAACCATACTTTTTCTGCTCAGCTAGCTCATTTTTTGTTTAAAAAAAAGTACCTACTCAAGTTTTCTATCTCAATATATTGCACAATTTGACGGTTACAGGCAATGATGATAAATGTGTCAACAAAGTGTATGAAACTACTGGTTTAATTTACTTTTCTCTGGGTAAAAGTTAAACAGGAAATAGACTTTCTAGATTTTAATTTCAGTAGATTTCTTTTTGATGTGTCCAAGATAATTTTTCAAAGGTGAGTTAAAAATAAAGGCATTCCACAGTACAATTAAGCCACACCTTATTAAAACTCCATTCTTCCTTTGAGTAAGAAAATATTAACTCGATGTTTTTTGGATGTGGAAGGAAATCATGAATCAGATCTAAAAATGTTTCTGTTTACTACACTTTTTAAAATTCCAGCAATTAATAATGGGATTGCCAACTGTTGGAATTTTTTCATAAACTAGAAAGTCTAGCATTCAAGCTTCCTCTCTCAACCAGCAAATTGAGAAAATGGTGGACTTATACATGTAGAAGGTTTCTTCCTATAATTAAGGAAGTTATATTATATTTTCATGTTGTGGCATGACTCTCACTCCCTAGGCTATGCCTTACATTACCAGTTAAAAACTAAAATTAGCAGAACATTTTTCTTCAGCACGGGACAGGGAGCTCATCCATATATATTTGAATCCATTTTAATGTAGTCTTCTTTTTTTTTTTTTTTAAAGATTTATTTATTTTATTACATATCTCCCCTTCCCCCCGCTGCGGCGATGCGCTGACAGTGGTCACTACGCAGGTGCGGCTTTCCCCGCTTGTGGGCGGTCTCTGCGTCGGTTCATGGCCGGCTTCCAGTTCATGGGTGGCTGGCTGCGCTCCATCCGTGGGCGACCTGCCCTGCCCGTGGCGGCTCTTGCCATGTCCGTGGCAGCTTCTTGCCCTGCCCACGGCGGCTCCGGCCCGCCCACGGCAGCTTGCCATTCTCAAGGCGGTCTGCCCGCTAGGAGAGGTCCCCGGGAATCGAACCCGGGGCCTCCCATGTGGTATGCCGGCGCCCTATCCACTGGGCTATCGAGCCGGCCCCTTAATGTAGTCTTCTAATCAGGCTGTATACAGATCTGTAAATTGTGGAATGATTTATTTCTAAAATTATTTGATTCATGATTCTGTTGCTTTGCTATTTTTATATAGAAATGTTAGATTATCTTGACATGTGACTTATAAATACAGAAAGATTTATCAATGGATATGAACCAGTGATTGCAACAGATGGAATAATGAGTTAGTTCAAAGTGAGCTGAGCAAATTTGGAGGTACTGTTCTATTGCATGATGGCAAAATTGAAAATTATAAATATTAAAAATAAACATTTATAGATATCCAACAATCTAATGTGAAATACAATATATGTATATATTTTGTTAATAATTAGGTGGAAGTAACAATGGATCGATTTTTATGTAATTTTTGTCGACAAATATTAATCAAGTGACCAGTATTTTTGTTGAAATGATTTGAAATCCCTACCAATCAGTTAAATTAATTTAGCACACGTCTACTCATTCATAATTACTCACTCAGGAGATATCTTTCCCATCACATATTGGGAAATTGGTTTCTGAGTAGCCTCCCCATTGAACTATTACTGTATGAAAATATTTTTACCAAACAATAAATGCAAGTCTCCAATAAGAATGTTCACACACTTTGCAAGAGGATTGTTCTCTTACAGAATAATGAAGATTCTTTTTTCCAGCTCCTATTAGTAGTCCTTGTTTCCATGGTCTCTTCCCTAGATATCAACTTGTTCCACATATAGCAGGGAGCTATGTAAAATGACAGCTTCCCAACAAACTGAGAGGGATACATCAGACCAAAGAAAGACTTGGACAAGCCCAGCTTGGCAAGCAAAGAGCATATAATGGGGACTTACATGGGATCTTGCCCTCAATGATCTAGAGGGGAGAGCCACTCTCTTGGAAAATCTGAGCCTGTTTATGGCCTAAATCCTCATCCGTGGTGGCAGGTAGAGAGTGTGGTTCTTCTGAGGGAAGAGCCGCACTTGCCACAAAGTGAGAGGGGTTTTTTATAGTGTTTTTTTTTGTTGTTGTTGTTGTTGTTTTCTTGTTGTTACATATCCCCCCCTTTCTGCTTGCTCTTGCTGTGTTCTTCTATGTCTGCTTTGTCTCCCCCTGTTGAGGCAATGTGCTGAGTCCGCTCACCATGCAGGTGGCTTGCCCCCACTCGTGGGCAGCTCTGCTCTGTTTTTCACGGGCGGCTCTGCTCCATTTCGCGGGTGGCTCTGTTCCGTTTGCGGGCGACTTGCCCTGCCAGTGGTGGCTTTTTGCCCTGACCACAGTGGCTCTGCCCCACCCACGGAGGCTTGCCCTCTCAAGGTGTCTGCCCACTCAGAGAGGTCCCCGGGAACTGAACCCAGGGCCTCCCATGTGGGGAACTGTTGCCCTATGCACTGGGCTACAGCTGGCCCCCTTTTATAGGGATTTTTATACTACATATCTTCTTGCAGATGAGGAGGGCATGTGACGTGGGAGCATGATTGAAAAGTGCAGTGCTCAGGACAGATAATCAAGAAATGGACATTCACAGTGTTTTCCAACAGAACATAAGTTACACTTTCACAGTAGCTACTTAAGGATCTATTGATACAAAACTTGTCAAGCAGTTCACAGATCAGATTATTCTTAGAGGTTCCGGGGAGAGAAGTCCAAGCATTCAAGTTTCATTTATCAGTCACATGCTCACAAACAGTTATTTCTTAAGGTTTGCTGTGTTACTATTAAGAAATAAAATGCTCTGTGACTAGAAGGGGAAGGAAGTGGAAGTGTTGTGGGAAAATGCAAAGTCATTTATGTTACACAACTGCTTATACATTACAGGATATGTGAAGATATTCTGGTGCCAACACCTGTTCTTCCCTTGCTAGCCATTGCTGGTCTGACTTGCTGGCAGATGGCCCCTTCTTCCCCCACGTAGATACTCTGTCAAAAAAAGGTGAACTTGGGAAACAGATGTGGCTCAAGTGATTGGGTTCCTGTCTACCATATAGGAGGTCCAGGGTTCAATTCCCAGGACCTCTTGGTGAAAGGCAAGCTGGCCTGAGTGGACAGCTGGCCCACGTGGAGAGCTGGCTTGTGTGGAGTGCTGGTGCAGCAAGATGACACAACAAAAAGAGACAGAGGAGAAACAATAAAGGACACAGCAGACCAGGGAGCTGCGGTGGCGCAAGAGATTGAGCACCTCTCTCCCACTCTGGAAGGTCTCAGGATCAGTTCCTGGTGCTGCCTAAGAGAACACAAGCAGACACAGAAGAACACACAGAGAGAAGACAGGGAGCACAAAAACAATGGCGGAGGGTATAAATCTTAAAAAAAAAAAAAAAGCTAAAGCTAATCTTTCCCTTTCCTATAGTGTCCTCTTCACTGAATGTGCTGCTTTTCTCCTTCCTTCCTTCCATCTTTCCTTCTTTTACTCATTCTTTCGTCCTTTCTTTGGTTTAGTATTTACTGAATGTCTGCTTTGTGCTAGGTACTGGATAAAGGAATACAATCATGAAAACAATGCTGTGGGGAGACTGACACACAAACCCCAAATTACTGCACTGTACTAAGGGTAGTGTACAGCATGCTCTGAGGACACACAGGAATGGAACACATGCAAGTCTCCGTGGGTCAGAAAGCCATTGCAGAGGTGGTTTATACACTGAAGCCTAAAAGACAGTCGCCTGCGACAACATAGTTCTTGTCCAAGTGTCTTTCATTCATCAGTCAGGTCAAGGCCGTTTTCTCTATGCTATCTTAACTACTGAAGTAGAAATCTCACTTTAATTTGGGCCTCAAGATTGTAGAGGTACAAGTTAAATTTGTACCAAATAAGCATTTAAGTCTCCAATACCTTTTCTTTTCATAAAATTGTGATTCTGCCTTTTCATAATGTCTTATATCCTAGTTTTTCTAACTGCCCTTCACCCCATCTCTGAGTTTCTTTACAAGACTATCATACATAATATTATTACTGTGCTGTGATTTGGATCTTCAATTTTTGAATCTTACCTATAAAAATGTAATTTTTGGAAACTGGTGGGACATTAATTTATTAATAGATCAAGTTATTTTCTTTCATTACCTGATCATAGGTAAATTATATTATAAAAGGCTGGGAGGAACAAAAGAAAATAAAGTAGGCTACCGTAAACTTTGCCTTATTTAGATGCATTCAATAATGAGATCTGTTCAGAGAGACTGTTTATGCTCAGGAGTCCATATGCTGTCAATATCTTAGCTCATATATTCAGCAAGAACTACAATCATATTTTGAACCTCTTGAACCTTAATTTTAAACTGTTTCTATTTTATTGTCTTTGTCAGAAAGTTTGATAAAATTTGAGAGTTTTGTGGAAAAACAACAAATGAAAATAATATTGCTAAACAAAATCTTACTTTAAACTGTTAAATTCCATATAGGAATTTAAGTAGATGTAGATAAATCTAAGTAGATGTATATAAATTTCCCTAAGATTGAAAGATTTTGGTAATATAACCAATATTTAGATAACGTGGTAATTTTCTTGCTACCTTCATAATATACTAGAGCTCCTGTTAATAAAGATATTCACTTTTTGTACATGTAACTAAAGACATAGTTGAGATAGCTGATTTTATTCAGATGTTTCTTAGATTCCATTTTGCCTTAGGTTTTTATATCTAAATTGAATCTATGT
Organism: Chaetophractus vellerosus; assembly: GCA_004027955.1. Taxonomy (NCBI): domain Eukaryota; kingdom Metazoa; phylum Chordata; class Mammalia; order Cingulata; family Chlamyphoridae; genus Chaetophractus; species Chaetophractus vellerosus. Next base: position 4,275 of record PVKH010035058.1, on the reverse strand, counting down.
TTGGTTTGGTTTTGGTTTTATTGTTTGTGTGAGGGGTGTGTTCATGAAGTGCCAAGGTGATTAGTAATATATTTGATACTTGACATGTTTCCAAGAACTTTTTTGTCAACTTCCCTTTATAAATTCCAATGACTTAACTATTTCTTTTTCCTCCCTTACAGAAAAGGATGGAAATAAGAAATTGTGAGACAAATAATTTTCTGACAAGTAAAAATGCTTTTTTATTTTTTCACCAGAATGATATATTTTACACTACTACAACAAAAACAAATATAAAACAAAATTCCTGTGAGAAAATGTTGCACAAAAATTGTGCCAGTTAGCTGTTTAAAATTGCTACTGAAGGCCAGAGAATTTAAAAAGGGGGCAAGGGCAAATAAAAACTGTTGGCAAGGATGTGGAGAAATAAACTTGTACATTGTACATTTCTCTTCAGAAGGTAAAATGGTACAGCCACTTTTGAAAGCAGTTTGGCAGTTCCTCAAAAAGTTAAACCTAAAATTGCCAAATGACCCAGCAATTTCACTCCTAAGTATGCATCAAAGGAAAATGAATACATACATTCATGCAGAAAAAGTACATAAATGTTTATAACAGCATTATTCATAATAGCCAAAAGGTGGAAATGCTCAAAAGTCCATCATGTTCATGAATGGATAAATAAATTGTGGCATATACATATGCAATGGAATATTATTCAGCCATAACAAACAATGGAGTACTGACACATGCTACACCATGGGTGAATCTCCAAAACATTAGGTTAAATAAAAGAAACCAGACACAAAAAGTCATATATTGTATGACTCCTTTTATATGAAATATCCAGAATAGTCAAATCTATAGAGACAGAAAGCTAATTAGTGGTTTTCAGGAGATGGGGAAAGAAGAGAGTAGGGAGTGATTATTTAATGAATATGGGGTGTTCTTCTCAAGTAATGGAAAAGTTTTGAAACTAGAGTGGGATGGTGGCTGCACAACCTTTAAATGCCACTGAATTTTACACTTTCAAATGGTTAACTGTATGTGTGAATTTCACTTAAAAAAAAAAAGGAACAGAGGAATCTGCTTTTGAACCCAAAGTAATTAATTTACTCAGTTTTTAAAGTAACTAATAGAAACAATACTCACTATTTACATTTTATCTAAAAAAGAAATAATCCCGTTGCCAAAAGTAATGTAATTATGATTAGACTCCTCTAACTTCATCATTTCTGCACTAAGAAGTAGCTATAAAAGCAGTAGCCTCTGAAGACTTTCTAACAATCACAAACAAAACATTTTTTGTCAACCTCCAGAAATGGGGACTGGATGGTCCAGATACTTGGGCTTCCAAAAATAAAGTATTCTCAAAATCAATGTACTTTTAGATACTACTGCATTGGTTCTAGAATCTGTGTGATAGTATCTACGTCATATAATATCATTTTATATACCATTTTTATTAGTCCGTCAGTTAATTGGGAATCTGAAATTCTTTTCCTCTTTGCTTATCTTAAAAGAATTAATATTAAGCCTCTTCTAAAATAGGGAGTTAGTTCTGATTTGGGCAAGGGGCAACTATAATAAAGTAAGAACAGAATTGCAAATTTTTATTTTTTATTGAATGAACCTAGAGTAATTAATCATTTGGGTGCTTTTCTGATTCATTAAATATAATGCTTGAAAGTATCATAGTTATCAGGGCTACAAACACCACTTATGGGTCCTTTGTGTGAATTTTTAAATTGCCAGTTGTTATAGATAGCATTGTATTCCCAAAAAGATATGTTCAAGTCCTAACTCTAGCTTCTAGGTCCTATGCACATGTAGGATCTTTGAGGTTGTTATCTTAGTTAAGAAAAGGCCAAACTGGTTTAAAGTGGGCCCTGATCCAACATGACTGGTATCCTTATAAGAAGGGGAAATTGGACAGAGAGAGAGAGAGGGAGAGACAGATGGGAGAACACAGTGTGATGACCAAGGCAGAGAACTTGGATTGCCTGAAAATCACTGCCCGAAACCAGGAAAGAGACATGCAACAAATTTTACCCTACAGACTTCTACAGACTTCAAGATGTGTGGCCCTGCTGACACCTGGATCTCAGACTTTTAGCCTTCAGAACTGGGATTTAAGTTTCTATTCTTTTAAGCTACCAGTTTATGCTACTTTGTTATGGCAGTCCTGGAAAATGAATTCACCCTTCCCTGGAAGAAATAATTAGGAAAATGTGACTCCTCTGGACAGGAAAAAAAATAAATAAACCTTTCCCTTCAGGCTGACTGAGGTCCCCATTGGGGTGATTGGCTTTGTGAGCTGATCCTGGGTAGACTTAACCCTCATTCATCCCCAGACCAGGTACCTTTCTGTGGGGCATAAAGTGCACAACCATTTTTTAATGGTCCTGAATGGTACTTAATCTTTGATTCCTAAATTAGTAGAGCACTCAGTTCACTGGGGAATGAAATGAAAAAATAATTACATTTTACTGTGATACAAATGAAAGATTCATTTATTCCTAAAAAGAATTAATGAAGTACCTAAACCATCAGAATAAGAATTGCACCTTCTAAGAAAAGCCTTTTCTTTTTTTCTAAATTTATTTTTATTTATATATATATATATATTTTAGGATACATTGATTACATAAATGTTACACAGAAATTTTAGGAGTACCCTTATGCCACCCTCCCTCACCTCCTACAAGGTAACACATATCCTTCATCAGTGTGGCACAATGCCTGTGATGGATATACACATTTTGGGGCTTTCCCATCAAGCATGGATCACAGTTCAGACTGTAGACCACCCTCTCTCCCATACAGTTCTGCATGATACATGATGATATAAAATAACTTATATCCTCCATTGCAACATCAAACATGACAATTCCCAAGTCCCCAAAAAAAAACCCCATATTACAATTGGCCTTGCCTCTCCCTGCCCCCAAAGTGTCCAGTGACCCTGGCTCCATGTAATTTTGTAATTTCTTCCATTGCATGTATCACAAGTCTATAACAGGACACCAACAAGTACATTCTAGTCCATAGTTCTTCCCCCAATCCCAAAGAGTCTGGGATGGGGATGTCTCCTCTACCACCAAGTGAGGGGGAGCTTATATCCTGTGGAAACCATGGAAGAGATTATCCTGCCTGCAGCTGCAGGCTCTCTCCATTCCCCAGGATAGCAGTCATCGATCATCATCTCCCCACTAGGTGTCCTGAGTGAGTCCATTGAGTGTAGAGTAGGAGTTGCAGGCCCACAGAGCCTCTGGACCCAGTTGGCACATGGATAGCACTTAGGCTCTGGTCTCTGGAAGTACACCTAAAACTCTGGCATCAAATATAGGTTTGAATAACAGAGACCGATGGACCATGAGCAGTGAAAACATATTTCGGTCAGTCTCTGTCACTCTCAGGAGCGAGGGTTCCAAATTACGGCCCACTGGTAAGGCACCAAACTCTGGGGCTATCTGCCCTGCTATAGGACCTGGATATCTCCAAAGCCCTCAGAAGGCCCTCTATTTGGGGTGATATCCATATTGGAAGCCTAGGAGGTCCTGCTGGGGTATGCATAAGTGTTACCTCTGGTTTGGTCTCCTGACACTCTTTGAAGTCTCAGCCTTATGAACTCATTTGTCTTTAACATTTCCCCCTTTTATTTGGAGTCTTTTTCCAGGCATTCTGCCTGTTGGCATTTGTTAGTAATCCCTCATTGCCAGGGAGGCTCATCCCTGGGAGTCATGTCCCACGCTGGGAGGAAGGTAATGCATTCATATGCTGAGTTTGGCTTAGGGAGAGGCCACATTTGAGCAACAAGGAGGCTCTCCAGAGGCAACTCTTAGGTACCCCTTAACACTAGGCTATTTCAATTTCATCAACAATGACTCATAAGGCTAGTCATCAATAACAAGGGCCCATCAATGGATCGTCCTCCTTTGCCAGACACTGCCCCTGCATTCAGGGGGATGTTGCTACTCTTCTGGAAAATATGGCAGAGCTCTCCAAAATGAGAATTCAGTGTTCTCCCATTTACTGACCATGCCCTGTGAGCATTTGAACAATTATGTATGCCATTTATGTATGTTCAGGTGGACGTCCTCCCATGCACCCCCAACTTTGACACCCCCCCACCAATGATCCTCTCCCATCCCCATTGTGACCCTTCTGTGATCCATAGCCTCTTCACAGGTGAAGCCATAACAATAGCCAATTGCAATGAATAGGAAAATGACATAATAATGATTTTTAAATGTAAGAATTAAAATATAGGAGAACTTAAAAAATAAAAAATAA
>PVKH010035057.1:0-11779 GCA_004027955.1 Chaetophractus vellerosus | reverse complement strand
ATATATTTCTTCAGAAATATCTACCAGTCACATGTTTTCAAGTATCATCTCTGTGTGAATAACTACTCAATATATACCTCTAGTCCCTTAGAAATGCACTTTTGAGGGCTATCAAAATATAAATTGTAATTCTCAATATAGGGAGTTACAGTAAACAATAATCTTTCCTGAAAAGGCAAAATCTCCCTCTGATAACTGCTTACTGGCTTACAGTATAATCTTAAGCAAGTTAATAGACCTCTCTAGATCTTAGCTTTGTAATCTGTAAAATGAAGGAAATAATAATACCCGTTTTCCAGGATCTATTATAAGAATTAGATTATTTATATAAAGCACTTAGGCCTGTCTGTTGCAGAACGTAAACTGTCAATAAAAGTTTTTTTTCATGGTTTTACAGGTAAAATGGAAAATGATCTACAACCTAATTCTTTGCCTCTGGGATTGTGGCTTGTATTCAATAATCACTTTAATCACAAACTGCCCTGATACTATTTTTTCCCTATTTAGAAATACTGTAGAACAACGATGCAATTTACCACTAGGTAAGCCATTTGCATGATTTGAAACTCATGTTAGTTTTCCTCTGTAAAATGGGAGTAAGAATTACTAATTACTTTGATGGCTTATTTTGAGTATTGAACTGCTATATTTGATAACATATTTAATTTCAGTAAATTATAAAACATTACTTAGACTAATATGCTTATTGGGATTGAAATCCATACATTGTGACTTAAATAAGTTTCCCAAGGGCAAAACATTCTAGAGTTAAATATTTATTCATGGATATCAACTTTGACAGATATATAGACCAACTACATTTGTTAAATACTAAGTATTTAAAATACTCATTTTTCCTTACCTAATTACTAAGTTTTACCAGGTATCAAACCCCAAAGATTATGAAGTCATATGCAATTTTGAAAAACTAAAAAATTTCAACACCAAATACGGATAATTCATAAAAATCTTATTGTATGAGTATGATTAAGACCTGATGCTTTGTCTCACCTTCTCACTGAATGCTTGGGCTATGTTGTGTCAGAGATTAATTAGCTCAACCCTCTGATTTTATCCTTGAAGAAAAAAATAAGAGCCTCAAGATGAATAAGTATCCAAGGCCAAGGTCACTGAAATATTTAGTGGCAGAAGTAAAACTAGAATTCAGGCCTGCTGCCTCAGTCTAAGATGCTTTATATATTAATACTCCATGTGATAATATCATTAAGTGAGTGATTTTCAAAGTTCTGTCCACGATCTGTGAAGTAAGATACAATATTCTTGAGAGATGCTAATATGTTACCTACTTAAATAATTCTACAGAACTGGCTAATCACATTTGTCATGTAAGACTTCAAAGGAGTACATTCAAGCGATGTCCCAACAGAGCTTTATTTTAGATAGGCTCCATTTATATATATTCTGACCCGATTAAAATGATGTTATGAAAATTCTTTAACGGTATCTTCTGTGTGTATAATGAAAATATTAATTCAATTTAATAATCATTTAAAACCAAAATTTTGTTATCCTGAGAATATTGTAACATTAAATACATTAAAGTAGTTACGACATTTAATGCCAAGGCAACACATAAGACAATTTACATGGTTATATTTACATATGCAATCTCTAAAAGATGGTAACTCTGGAAAATGGGATGTTGATATTTGAAGAGATAATTATTGAAACTATTTATCTAATGAATTTAATTATATTGCATTGATAAAAACTTTGTTTTGTTTTAATGTATGGAAAGTATCTTTTGAATGAAAGCTAAAATAAAAGAGAACCAAATAAAAACGTACATGCTTTTTTTGGTTTTCATGTTTAATATGCACTAATGAGAATTAGCTCTACAACCCTACTCTTTTTAAGAAAATCTGTGATAGATTTCATAGCTTTATTTTATGGTCGTAACCTACCTCATTTATTTGAACTCATCACAGAATAGCTGTTACCCACTGAATTGTGTTTTTTTCCTTCAAATTTAAACATTAAATATAGATGCTTGTAGTATTTAAGTGAGATGTTTTCTCCTTTCCCTTTCCTAATATTCTAAACACAATAAAAGTTAAAAAAAAAACAATATCACTAAGAATTATCATCCAGAAGATCAAATATCACATTAGATTTTCATACACTGATGGTTCAAAATCTACTGTGGTGCAATGCATTGTTTATACCTGCTGATGATTGATCATGCACCCTATAAAGACATGTTGAAGTCCTAAATTCCAGTCCTGTGAGTGGAAACTCATTTGTAAAGTGGACCCATTAAGGTGTTATTAGCTAAGGGTGACCAAACTGAAGAGGGCCTTAATCCAGTATGACTGAAGTCCTTGTAAAGAAAAGAAATTGGACATAAAAGTGAAAGCCAGAGTTGGAGAGAGGTTGTCATGTGATAGAGGCAGAAACTGAGCCACCATGAGAACACTACTGATTTCAGAGAAAACATGGCACGCTGATATCTTAATGTTGGTTTTCAAGCCTGCAAAAGGGTGAAACAATTCCTGTTGTTTAAGCTAATCCATTCCATGATATTTGTCATAGCATCCCTGGCAAACTAAGACAATTCTCATGCCAAATGCCCACTGGTCGTGTTATTTCTGAGTTATATTTTATCCTGGTTGTGTAAAGTTGATTCAATGTTACTTTAAATAGCTAAAAGTTTGCCTTATTCTGTCTCATCTCATTTTCGTACTGCTTCTTCTAAAGTTCTAAATTTAAGAAGTAGTCTTGCCAAATATAAGAATTGTGAGTACATTAAGAATTAGCACATTCATATTGATGGCTTAAGAGATTCTACACTTAAAGATTTAACTTACTACCTCAGTTTTATGACTCCTGTGTTCCTATCCAGAATACTTTTGTTAATAAAAATGTCTATTCATGAGTTACATCAAGTAATCAGTTATCTAATAAAACGCCTCTTATCCCCTTCTGTTTGGTGGCATAACTTGGTTTTGTTTGATTATTTGCCATTTATAGATCCATGTGCTCAGGAGAACATTTCCATTCCTGAAAATGGATCTATATTGGTGAAGGATACATACATATGCTACCCAAACTGAGCTGTGTCAGTTTGATACCGTATGTACTCCAGAAACTCATGTTCTTGAAACTAATCCATTCCTTGTGGGTGTGAACCTATTGTAGGTGGGTCCTTTAGATTACTTCAGTTAAAGGTAATTTGATTAGATTACTTCAGCAAGGCATAGCCTAGAGTGGGTCTAATATATATGAATATACAGAGAAAAATTGCCACAGAGCAGAGAGAAAGCCACAGGAATAAAGATAATGCCATGAGAGCAAGGAGCTGAAATCAATAGAACCCAGGAGAAAGGAAGCCTGAAACTGAAAATGAGACCAAGAAGAGAAGGGGGATGCCACCATGGCCAGGCTTTGGGGAAAAGGCATTGCCTCATGATGGCTTGATTTGAACACTGTCACAGCCTCAAAATTGTAAGCCTGCAACATAATAAATCCCAATGTAAAAGCTAACCCATTTCTGATATATTGCCTTGATACCCTTTTTCAAACTAAAACACTAGCCAATGGGATTCAAGTTAAGCTTGCTGGGGTATACTTGGGAAAGGTTTTCTTATCCATCAAAGAGGTACTATTTATTGGAAATGTATTCATGTTTGAGATTCTTGTTTCTGCCTGTGACAACTACAACTGCATTAGCCTCCTGTAACCATGAGAAAAGTGATTACCAATGCACTGAGAATGGAGAATGGTAGAGCAGATAGTTGCAAATAAATTGTATCCATGATTGCAGGATTGGGGTGAAGTTAGTATGGCAGTTTGAATTTTGTGATACACTGATTCTTGAACTAATCCATTCTTGTGGGTGTGGGCCTGCTTGATTGCATTAAATTCATTCAAGGGATCTCTGATTAGATCACTTGATTAGATTGCTTTAGGGCTTTTGATTGGACTACCTCAGTAAGGCATGATCCAGGTTGGTTTTCTGCCTGCTTTTTAGGTCTTATATAAAGTAAGAACACACAGACAGAAGCAGAGACACAGAGAAAGAGAGCTCTGCCATTTTGACCCTGCCTTGTGAGAGAGAGGACTCCAGATTCACCTTGAACTGCAGAAATACAAGACCCAAGATGCTTCAGGAAAGGCCCAAGGAGACTGACAGCCCCACCATCTTGCCCTGCCTCATGGCTGGACTCCAGAATTTGTTAGCAGCTGACCTGTGGTGACAAAGCATCTCTAATGATGCCTTGATTTGGACATTTCTGTAGCCTCAGAACTGTAAGCTTTAACCCCAAATAAATTCCACTTTTAAAAGTCAACCCATTTCTGGTATTTTTGCATCAGCACCTTTAGCAGACTAAGACAAATGGTTTCCATATATCTATAGCAAAAAGCATCCTCTCCAGTATAAAGGTCAAAATCGTATCTGAGATCATCAAAATTACTAAATAAAACATGCTTCTTAACAGACGAGTTTCTGCTGTATTTGGTACCGATATTCAGTGTCTAAAGAGAGGACACGTCCTTCAGATATAATTCCTCATTCCCCACAAGCCTTTTTTCCCTTCTATCTCTCGGCTACATTTCTAAGAACTGAGTAATGGGGAACAATGTACACAACATGCATCAGACTTGCAGACCGAAGTGCTGGTATGGAATGTTCTTATCCTTTAATTTTGTGACTCCTTTAGGAATGCTGTGTCATTAGTATTTAAATCACTTCATAAATATTTCACTTTAAATACCATTGTAATGTCTTGTGTACGGCTTAATTTGTGTCTAACATAATGGTTTTGTATATTGAGACAATTTCATCAGGGCACTTATACGATTAAAAAGAGATTTAATGGAGTACTTTATCTTTACTTTGAGTTGACCATGGAACACAGAGGGAAAGGCCATTTAACTGGGCAGAAATAGCTCCTTACAAAGAAAACCTTTGTATTTTTAAAGAAAAATAAACACATATGTCTTACAATACATACTCAGGAAAATTTTAAACACTGCTATTGAAACAAGATAATGGAAGAGGAAAACATAGTAAGAGGGGAGGAAAAGAAACCTCAAAGCCCTGGAATAACCTTGTATGGGAAGGTTGAGAGAAGGGGTGGCAATAGAAAAGAAAGTCATTTGGGAATTTCTAAGGCTTATTTAAATCTTTATTTTCACTGATTATTTTTTCTATTTTATGTCCATTAGAATGCCATTCCAGGGTATTCAAGAATTTGAAAGCCATACGGACTCATTCTGCAGGAAAAATCTTTCAAGGATAATTTCCTCAATATTCCCTCATTCACATGGAAATATTGATATTTGTTTTTTTTCCTTCTCCCTCTGCTATAGGTATATTGATAACTCAAGAAGCAAACTGCTTTCCCAGAACATCCTATTCCTGTTACCTCTTTCTTCATTTTTATTAAGAAGAAGTTAATAAAGCAAGGGGTCATATTTTGTACTTTGCATATTTTATAGTATTCAGATAGCTAAGCAATGATTTCTCATTCATTAAAACTTTCCATTTGATGATCTGTCTTATGATAACAGTAAAGTAATCTGTTCTTGTTTGGGCCTCAATCATTATATTGCTAATCATAAAATACAGGTTTTGGAACATTTTTAAATTCCATCAAAATCTATAAAAAGGAGGAGGAAATATGACACCAAATTACTGCAAGAACAAAACTGAGAAATTTTAACTTGTAGAAATGTTTTAATAATGTTTTAATTCTATATGATAGTTTTTGACATTTGCTCTTTTTAAAATTTTGTAGCATAGTATTTTGACCCTAGAGACAAAGTGACACTATGGAGCTGAGTTTATATCTTTGGGGAAAAGCACACTGCTTTCTTGTGAGGAAAGCTAAACAGTATAGATTCATTGAAGGGGATCATGGATAAATCTAAATTTCATGCAAAAAAAGCTAATATCAGTAATCTTATATTTAAATCTAGGATAATTTGACATCCATAGTTGAGAAGTGGGTTCTGGGTATTGAAAGTGGTTTGTTTTTCCATACTTAACTGACATCCCAGCAGACATTATATAGAAGAGAATAATATCAAACCTGTATTTTTTTTGTTACATATCCCCCCCTTTCTGCTTGTTCTTGCTGTGTTCATTTTTCTGCATTCTTCTGTGTCTGCTTTGTCTCCCCCTGTTATGGCAATGCACCGAGTCAACTCACTGTGCAGGCGGCTTGCCCCACTCATGGGCAGCTCTGCTCTGCTCACGGGCGGCTCTGCACTGTTCGTGGGCGACTTGCCCTGGCCGTGGTGGCTTTGCCCTGCCTGTGGTGGCTTTTTTTTGTCCTGCCCATGGTGGCTTGCCATCTCAAGGCAGTCTGCACGCTTGGAGAGGCCCCGGGAACTGAACCTGGGGCCTCCCATGTGGTGAACCGGCACTCTATCCACTGGGCTACAGCCGGCCCCTCAAACCTGTATTTTTTATAAGCTTTATCCAAAAGGAAAGATAAAAAGATGGGAAATTTGGAAGAAAATTAAGAAGACATGGAGACAGAATGAGAAATTTCAAAGAATATTTGGGAAAAGTGCCATAATGATAGAATAAAGAGAATTGTGAGTAACAATATTTTATTTAAAAAATGGCTGAGAATATTCTAGACTTGACGAAACACATAATCCTCATATTCTAGAAATGTATTAAGTCTCAAGAAGTTACTTCTTAATATGCTTCTAGATATATTCTAGTGAAATTACAGAAAAGCTAAAATAGAGAAGTCTTTAAAAAATAAATTTTCTTTCAAATGATTAGACTTAAATTATCAGTAGATTTCTCAAAAACAATAAATAGATATCATAAGACAAGTTACACAATGTGTTCTTATTGTATTGTATAAACTTCAATGAGGCCAAAACAGTCACATTCAACTGTATGTATAGAAAAGATCACTCTGTGTTAAGTATCTCAGAGCATACTTAGTCTTCAAGTGCCTTGAATTATAAGCTGAGTTGACTACCTTCTTTCAATACTAGAATCAAATCATGATAGTGGTTGTTGCTTTTATAGAATATCCATTTAAAATCCTGAAGATCTTATGAATTATGACTACATCACAGTTCAAGGCATGTGTCTCCTCTGCATCTGCTGAAAGCTGTCACCTAACACTTTAAAATTTTTCCTGGGATGAGTTACAACAAAGATGATAAGGGATGATCATATTTATACTATACTTATTATGTCAATATGAAGGTGTGGTAAGCAGCAGTGTCATAGCTGTGTCATAGTTTGGCATAGTTGAATACATTTCAAGTTGGAGAAATCAATTGATACTAAAGTGGACTTCATTCAAATTGAAACATGCTCTATAGCGCATGTAGCAGTTTGGCAGTTTGATATAGTTATGAATTCCAAAAATAGATATTGGATTATACTTGTAAACTGATATGCTAATCTGGGCATGACTAAGTTACAATTAGGGCATTAACTGGGCCACGTCAGTAAGGTGTTGAGCCCCACCCCTTGGTGGGTGAGGAATCAAATATAAAAGGCATGGCAAAGGACAGAGTTGGAGTAGTTTTTGAGATGGAGTTCTGATGTTCGAATTCTGATGCTGAAGCCCAGGGAAGCCAGCAAACGAAGGAGCTTGGTTGTGAGGAAGGAGATGAGGTCCTGGGATAAAGATGAGCCATTTACCTGAGAGTCTACAGCTGAACTTGTGGAGATAGCAGAGGAGCTGAGCCCAGAGACCAGCAAGCCCCGGGAAGAGAGGAACCCAGGAAGACTGAACCCTCACAGACATCGGTAGCCATCTTGCTCCAACACGTGGCAATAGACATTGGTGAGGGAAGAAAGTTATGCTTTATAGCCTGGTAACTGTGGACTTCTATTCCAAATAAATACCTTTTATAAAGACCAACAGATTTCTGGTATTTTGCATCCACACCCCTTTGGCTGACTAATACACTGCATGTGGAAGCTTGAGATTATTTTTGTGAATACCCAAAAAGGAGAAGGGTTATGTTTGTAAACTGGTCTGTTTCTCTGGGTGTCATGCCCTTTGATTTTATCAGATTTGGAGAGGGCCTCTGATTAAGTTTACTTGATAAAATCAATTTAGGGTGTCTGATTGTGCTATGTCAGTAAGGTATAGCTCAAGTTTGGTTCCTGCCCCCTTTGGCCTATATAAACAGACACTAATTCAAAAAGACACAGAGAAGAAAATATGTGAAGAGGGAGAGCTCCATAGGTGCTCAACAGCTAAAGCCCTAGGGAGAGAGGAGCCATTTCCTGATAGTTTGCAGCTGAAGAGAACAGAACAGATGAACAACTAAGAAAGCCAGGATAGAAAAGAGCCCTATGCCAGACTGATATAGGAAGCCCTGAAAGACAAGCCCTATGCCAGCTTACAGCTGAGATTGGGAAGAACCTGGGACCATGGAGACTCAAAAGGAAGGGGAAGCACCGGAAGGAGAGACGAGGCAGAGATCAGCAATCAGCTTGCTTTAACACGTTGCAACTGACTTTGATGAGAAAGCAGCCTTGAGTTGGACTCTTCAGGGCCTAGTAACTGTAAGCTTTTTACCCCAAATAAGTACCCTTTATAAAAGTCAACAGATTTCTGGTACTTTGCATCAGCACCCTTTTGGTAGACTAATGCACCACATGTGAAAGAGATAACAAATGTGATTGCATATGCTTATGTGAAATTTGCTTATGATACAAATTAATCTAATAACTTGCTGAGGTGAGAAAAATAATTATGTGTACTGATATCATGATCCAATGAGGGAGAGCAAGTGAAATAAAGTACTTTTACAACAAAGCCTAAGAAAATTTACTTCTAATGGAACAAAGCTAGAAAATTGTATTACAGGATATGGGAAGAAGAGGTTTGATCTCACAAGAAAAGTTTTAGAAGAAATATTGATGAACAAATGGATTCACACTGTGAATGAAAATAACAATAATGGCTAATTTGGTGAGTACACAATGTAGTGGACTTATAATACTGAAAAATGCAACATGTAATACAAAAGCTGGTAATCAGAATTGAGAGTCAAAGTTCCTTATATTTTTTCAAGGAGATTGTGGTAAAGATTAACTTTTTAAAATCAAGTTTATGTGAACATGGCTTAAAGGTAGTCATTGATGAATAGAAATAGAATGTCAAAATTCTAGAGGACTAAAAACTAATCAAATCAAAGGAAGATTAGATTGGAGAAAAATGAATCAGAGGGAAAAAAACAGAATCATAGTAAAGCATGAAAAGTAGGTTATAGCAATTCATCCACATATTTCAGTAACTATGGCAAATAATTTGTTGAAAAAGAGCTTGTATATCCCTCCTAATTTATCTATATGTCATGTACAAGAACATGGAAAGACTGGAATTTAAAAGTTAGGTAATAATGTTAGTTTTGGTGTATAAAAACAGAAAATTAAAAAAAATAAGGATAATGGTGGCTATTACAAAATAATGAAAAGATCACCAGAAAGATCCTATCATTTAAAATTTGAAATACCTAATAGCATATTTACTTGGTAAAATTATAAGGACATATTGACAAATTCATATCATAGCAGGAAATTGTACACTTATTAACTATTTTCTCTGTATCATGAATATAGCAAAGATTTATGGGGTAGAAAATGCTAGAACCCTAAAGAGGACACTAAAGAGCTATATCCCTACCTCTGTGAACCTTTGAAGAATCCACTTCACATTTCTGATCTTCAGTTGTCTCAACTGTAAAATGACTGGCTTGTATTACAATATGTTCTGAGTTCAAACATTCTGAGACAAATAATACAGTACATGATATTACATTTAAATACATATTCACAAAGTCCACTTCCAGGAAGACAGATTAAAGACACTTTTTCTTCTTCCAACCATTAAATACAATTAAAAACCCTCGGTATTTCATATAAACATTACATATAAGAAAAGTCTGAAGGTGGGGCGAAGACAGGAAACCAGCTTGCAACCTCAGCATTCAAGGAATAACATGATTGTGATTACTCTGGGCTTTCACATTGCCTTGCATACCTCAGCCTCTTTGCTGGGGAATCTCACAACCCAGAAACACCAATTGGTGTCCAACAAACACCTGCACTCTCTAGCCAAAACCCCAGGAAAGGGGAAGCCTAGCAAGATAGAAAACTTTTAGTTAATGATTACTCTACTCCAGCTGATCACCACAGGAAAAACTGTGGCCCCACCTACCCCAATAAGATCAAAGACCCAGTGAGGAGGCTGGGCTTGCATGCTTACCAAATTGTACTGGGGCAAAACCAACTTCCCTTTCTCTTTATGGGATGGTGTCACAGAAGACTGAATAGGGAAATGGGAGTTTCCTCCCTGCCAGGAAACCCTCTTTATAGTGTCGGTGGAGACCATAGGGAGGTCCTGCATTTCCATCCCCTCACCTGACAGAAACATGGTGTCCCTCAACCTCCCTGCTGGGTGTTATCAGAGGAAGCCTAGTGGTGAGCCAGAATTTTTGTTACTGACCAGTGGTAAGAAGGCAATATCCTCTTACAGTGTCAGTGGAGGCTATGTGGGGAATAATAAAAAGAAACTTTTACTTCTCCAGTCAGCTGGTACCAGCAGAGTCTTAGATGGGAATCAGAATTCTTACCCCTGCCAAGCAATAACTAGGAGCCCCTCCTCACATTTGGGGTCAATGGAAGCCAAGTGGGGATTCTAGATGTTTATAATCACTTAGCAGTGATGGGGCAATGACAACTCCTTCCCTTGCTGAAATGATGTCAGAAGGAGCCAACTAATTACAAGGTTTAAATAATATCCAGAGTGTCATAATATAATACCCTATAAATCCAGGTTTTAATTGAAAATCAGTCATCAAACCAAGAAACAGGAAAGTCTCAGCTTGGAAGAAAAAAGGAAATACATAGTTGCCAATAACAATATGAGAGAGATTTTAGAAATATCTAACACATATTTTAAAATGTCACAACAAAAATGATTAATTAGCAATTATAAGCATGCTTGAGTAAAATGAAAAACTAATAGGACAGCTCAGCAAAAGAAACAGAAAATATAAACAACAACCAAATTGATACTTTAGATCTTAAAAATACAATAACTAAAAAAGCTTAATGAATGAGCTCAATAGCAGACTAGTGAAGAAGAAGTAATAATCAGCAACTTTCATGATGGAATAATAGAAATCATGCAATCCAAACACAGAAAATAGACTGTAAAAAAGCATTAGCAGAGACTCAGAATTTGTGGGAGTATAACAACAGATTGAACAGTAAATTGTCAGAATCCCAGATGAGGAGAAAGAAGGGTGGGCTGAAAAAGTGCTAGAAAATTAAGGTTTGAAAATTTTCCCAATTTGACAAAAGACATAAAACTTCAGATTATAGAAGTGTAGTGAGCCCAAAACAAGATAAAACCAAATAAATACATTCCAAGACACACCATAGCCATACTTCTGCTGAAAAGAAACTGCACTCAGCCCTCCACCATACCCTTCCTCCTCCTAGGGAAGAAAACATACATTCCCCTCTCAGTTGGCAGCAGTCATCCATGGGTTTAACCAATATTACAAGAGCTGAGTTAACACCAAACAAGATAAACCCAAATAAATACACACCAAGACACATCATAACCACACATAGCTGAAGAGAAATGATACGGAGCCCTCCATTGCACACTCCCTCTTTCAAGAAGGAAAATATCCATCACCATCTCAGTTGATGGCAGTCAGTCATAGGTTTTACCAAGGCTGTTTGCCTCCAGGATAGGTGGTGGGTACCATTCCCAGCCATAGGGGTAACACAATGTTTGTTTTTGCC
>PVKH010035056.1:0-11778 GCA_004027955.1 Chaetophractus vellerosus | reverse complement strand
ACCATTAATATTGTATTCACTACCCACCCATGTTCAGTAGGAGGAACAGATAACCAGCCCCTCATGGGGAGGAGCATCAACATAACATATAATAAACAAGAGCATATAAGATGACAGATGTTGCAACCATCTCTGGAAAATACAATCTGCCACAACCAGGATGGCCCCTCTTTATTTAAAACTTTCATTATTTTGAGCCTTGATTCATGAACTGTCTAGTGTGACCATATGTCCTAATTAGCTTTAGACAATCCTTATGTGTGCATCTTATTTTGTCATCCCTTTCAGCTTAGTGTTTTGGACATATTTTTAATTTTTAATGAATAGTATCACTAATGGTTGCATTAAAATAACACAGCATGTGATTGGCAGACCTCTACTTTGAATTTCGGATTTGATTTTGTTAAGTTCTCTTCTAATAGTGTACTGATATGCATGCAGTGAATGCAGTTCTCACCTTAATACTTTTACATCTGAAAGTCAACCAGGTTCAACCCATTCTCATTTCCCTGATTCTTTCTCGAAATCTCAGTGTAACTAATTCCTTAGTTTCAAGGGAATCATATAAGCACTTGATAAATCAATGTGCACTTGGAAGTGATCAGAGATGGTTGGTTCAAACTGATCTCAAGTAGTAGTGGGAGAAATGTTCTTTTTTTTTGCCACCATTGTGGGTCAATTTATACCTGACCAGCTGTGGCAAGAAGTGTACTATGTCTGCTGAGATGCACAAAACCACCAGGTTAACAATCTGAAGGGTTAGTGGTAAATGTAGGAAACTATACTTTAAATGTACATGAAATATGTGTGGAAATTAGAGGCTGAGAAATTCAAGAGGAGAGTATATAGAGGGTAGTCTGATAATCTAGCTACCTTGATATTAGCATGTATTGTATGCTGTAAATCTGCAACTACTTATTAGCCTGGTGGGGTTTCTTTTTTATTACAATAAATCCTTTGGGAGCAATGATCAAAAAAGTGCATGTTTGTGAAAAAAAATGTAAAAATTTTCTATTTCTAAATAAAGATGAATATCAATGTATAAATACAGAAAATATTTTTCTGTAATTCCCAGCTACCATGGGGACCAAAATTAATAAGCCAGATGACACACAAAAAGCATAAGTATTCACTTCAAGGTTACCTTTTAATTGAGACAAATTTTACATAGTAGGGAATTCACCATTCAAAAATGTATAATTCAGTGTTTTTTAGTATACTCACAGAGTTGTGCAACCATTATCACCATCTGATTCCAGAAATTTATTGTCACCCGAAAAGAAACCCCATACCCATTATAATCATCTCCCAACCCCCTCCAGTCCCTGGCAGCCACAAATCTACACTCTGTCTCTATGGATTTGACTATTCCAGACATTTCAAATAAACAGAATCCTACACTATGAGGCCTTTTTTATTTGGCTTCCTTCAGTCAGCATATTATCAAGGTTTATCCACGTTCTACTATGCATCATACTTCATTCCTGTTTAATGGATGAATAATATTCCACTGCTTGAAGATATCACATTTTGTTTATCCATTTATAAGTTAATGGATATGTGGGTTGTTTCCACTTTTTTGTCCTTTATGAGTAATGCTGCTATGAACATTTATGTACAAGTATTTTGTGGACATAGATTTTCAGTTATCTATGGTTTTTAATCAAGAAGTGGAATTGCTGAGTCATATGGCAATTCTATGTCTAACTCTTTGAAGAACTGCTAGACAGTTTTCCAAAGCAGCATCATTTTAAATTTCTACGAGCAATGTGTGTGTTCCAATTTCTCCATGTCCTTGAACACACTTGTTATTATTTGTATTTTTTATTATAGCCATCTGAGTGAGTGTGAAGTAGTGGTTCATTATGGTTTTGATTTCCATTTCCTTGAAGGCTAATGATACTAAGTAATTTTTCACATCTTTATAAGGCCATTTTTATACCTTCTTTGAAAAATGTCTATTCAGATCTGTTGGCAATTTTTCAAGTGGATTGTTTTTCATTTCATTATTGAGTCATAAGTGTTCTTTATGTATTCTGTATACAATTCTCTCATCAGATATATGATTTGAAAATATTTTCTCCCATTCTATGGCTTGCCATTTTGAAGATTTCTTTTGAAACACTAAAGGATTTATTCAGATGAAACTCAGTTTATTTATTTTTCTTTGGCTACTTGTGATTTTGCTGTCACATTTTTAAAAAAGTCACCTAATCCAATATTACAAAGATTTATATTTCATTTTTTTCTCAGGATTTTATAGTATTAGCTCAGTAGGTTTTTAATCCATTTAGAGTTAATTTTTGTATATGAGATGAGGTAGAGGATCTCTTTCAGTCTTTTTCATGCAGATTATCAAGTTCTCCCAGGACAACTAGTTGAAAAAACAATTCTTCATCCTCCTCCTCATATTGTCTTGACATCCTTGTTGACAATCAATTGACTGTAACTGCATAAGTTTATTTCTAGACTTTCAATTCTATTCCATTTTTCTATATTCCTATTCTTATGCTATGAAAAATTATCATAATTACTGTAGCTTCTAGCAAGTTTTGAAATGCGGAAGTCTGCTAACTATGTTCTTTTTCAAAATTATTTTGGCTATTCTTGGTACCTTGAGTTTCCATATGGATTTTAGAATTAACTTACTATTTTTTGCAAAAAGAGTCAGCTGAGATTTTGATAGGGCTTCTGTTAAATCTATAGATCAATTGGGGAGTATTGCCACCTGAACAATATTACATGTAATAAATGTCATTACATTTATTTAGGTCCTCAATTTTTTTCAACAATACTTTTTAAAATTTTCCAGTCTACAAATATTACTTATTTTGTTAAATTTATTCCTTGTATGTATTATTTTTATGCTCTTGTAGATTGAAATTTATTTCATTTTCAGATTGTTCATTGCTAGTATAGGGAATTACAACTTATTTTTTATATATTGATCTTGTATCTTGAAACCTTGTTGAGCTCCTTTATTACCTCTACTTAGGTTGTACGTGTGTGTGTGTGTGTGTGTGTGTGTGTCCCTGTGCATTCCTTAGGATTTTCTATGTATAAGACCATGTCACATACCAACAGAGAAAGTTTTACTTTTTTACTATCTGGAAGCATTTTTTCTCAAATTATTGTTTAATTGCCCTGACTAAAAAATCCACAACAATGTTGAACAGAAGTGACATTAGTGGACATCATTGTCTTATTCATGACCATAGTCAGACTTTTACTCTAAGGGTAATATTAGCTGTGGATGGTTTTTTATTTTTTATTTTTTAGATTCCATCTATTGGGTTGACAAAGTTCCCTTCTATGGCTAGTTTGTTCAGTGTTTTGTTTTGTTTTTATCAAGAAAAGATGTTTGATTTTGCCAAATGCTTTTTTGGGCATTTATTGAGATGATATTGTATTGTTGTTTTTCTGTTATTTATTAATATGATGTACTGAATTAGCTATTTTCATATGTTGAAGCAACCCTGCATCCCTGGAATAAATTGTACTTGGTCATTTTTATATGTTGCTGAATTCAGTTTATGAGTATTTTTAATGACATTTGTGTCTGTATTTGTGTGGGATACTGGTTTGTAATTTTCATTGCTTGTCTGGCTTTGTCTACTGGTAACAGGACAATACAAGATTCACATAATGAGTAAGGAAGGTTCCTTCCTCTTATTTTTGGAAGACTTTGTGAAGAATTAGTTTTTTTTAAGTCTTCTTAAATCATTTGGTAGGAGCCATATGGTCCAGAGATTTTCTTTGTGGAGAGCTTATTAATTAATATTTCAATTCCTCCAGTTGTAATAGATCTAGTTACATATTCCATTTCTTCCAGAGTCAAAGTCAGTTTCAGTAGTTTCTAGTTATATAGGAATTTGTCCATTTCATCTAAATTTCTTGGTATAAAATTGCTCATAGTTTTCCCTTATAATCCTTTTTAATTTCTGTGGCTTTGTTAGTCATGTTCCCTCTTTCATTCCTACATTTGGTAATTTGTGTATTCTCTCTTTTTTCCCTTGGTTCATCTAGGAAAAGTTTGTCAGAGTTGTTAAGTTCTTGAAAGAATGAACTTGTTGCTTTGTTGGTTTTCTTCACTGTTTTTTTGTACTGTAGTTTATTTCTGATCCAATATTTATTATTTCTTTCTCCTTGCTATGGATTTATTTTTTCTTCTTGTTCTGATTTCTTAAGGTAGAAGTTTGGGTGACTAATTTGAGATGTTCCTTCCTTTTAAATATAGGCAATTAAAGCTATATTTTTTACCACTAAGCACTGCTTTAGCTGCATCCCATAATTTTTTTTCTATGTTGTGATTTTGTTTTGGCTATTCTCAAAAAAACTGTCTGATTTTCCTTCGTAGTTCTTCTTTGAACCATTGGTTATTTAGGTGTACATTGTTTAATTTTGAAATATTTATGCATTTCCCAAATTTCCTTTTAGTAATTGATGTTTAAATTAATTATATGGCAGTTGGAAATCTAGTTTGTATGATTTCAAACATTTTAAATTCATGAGTACCTTTTCATGGTCTAACATGTGGTCCATCCTGAATAAGGTTCCAGGAGCACTTTAGAAGAATGCGCATTGTCACTTTTAAATGGAATGCTCCATAGATATCTGTATGTCTAGCTGACTTATGATGTTGTTCAAGTCTTCTATTTCCTTCATGATTTTTTGTCTAGTTGTTCTACTGATTACTGAGGGTGACATAATGAAGTCTTTAACTATTATTGTGAATTGTCAATTTTTCCTTTCAATTCTGTGTGCATTTTAACTCTATGTTGTTAGGTACACAGAGCTGTAAAACTGCATTATCTTCTTGATAGACAGATCCTTTACCATTATAAAATGCCCTTCTTTGTCTCTAGTAACATTGTTCTTAAAGTCTATTTTTACCTAACTAGTTTAGTCACATCATGCTCTTTTGGTTACTGTTTATATGGTGTTGCAGATTGAATTATGTCCCTAACATAAGTCATGTTCAAGTCCAATCCTCATTTCTATGGGTGTGATCCCTTTTGCAAATAGGACCTTTGAAGATGTTTTCATTAGTTATGATGTGGAATCATTTGTCAATAGGATCTTCAAAGGTCCTACATAGATGAGGCTAAATTGAATCCAGGTGGGCCTTAATCCATTCGACTGGAGTCTGTAGAAGCAAAGGCCTGGACACAGAACTATAATCCAGAAATCAGAAGAAGCCAGAATTTATAGCAATCTGGTTCAGATTAATACCAGCTTAGTTTCAATAGTATATCAAAACTCTGCTTCTATGTAGATACATTATCTTCTTCTTCTTCTTTGATATTATACTCATATAAATATGTCTTTATACAATACATACCAATCAGCACAGATTTATAATTATCATTTTATGCAGTTATATTTAATCATAAATGAGAGAAACATTGCAAACAAAATATACATTTATACTTTATTTTATTTTACTTGATTTTAACCTTTACCAGTGACCTTTATTTATTCATGTGAATTCAAGTTACTGTCTAGTTTATTTTCATTTTAGCTGGATAATTGTCTTTAGTATTTATTTAAGAGCAAGTTCACTAGGGAAAAATTCTATTTTTATTTATCTCTCAAATTCTTAATTACTCCTTCATTTATGAAAGATAATTTTCCTATATATAGATTTTTTGGTTGAAAGTCTTTTTCTTTCAACACTTGAATATGTTATTCAAAATTAATATATCACAACTTTCTGGTCTCCATGGTTTTTGATGAAAAATTAACTGTTATTCTTATTAAGGATCCATTATACATAATAGGTTTCTTCTCTCTTGCTGTTTTCCTTTTTCTCTCCTTGTCTTTCAACAGTTTTATTATGTTTTATTTGTGTTTATCCCACTTAGAGTCTATAGGTCTTCTCAAATGTGTAGATTATTGGCTTTGTTTTAATCAACTTTTGGAAGATTTTTTTAAAACTATCATTTCTTTAAAAATTTTTTTTTATTTTTAAAGAAGCTTTAGATTACATAAATGTTACATCAAAAATATAGGGGATTCCCACATACCCCACCACTTCCCTCTTCCACGCTTTCCCCCATTAACAATATCTTTCATTAGTGTGGTACATTTTTACAATTGATAAACATATTGAAGCACTGTTACTAACCAAGGACTATAGTTTACATTAAAGTTTACACTTTGCCCAGCACAATTTTATAGATTTTGACAAAATGTATAATGGCATATATCTGTCATTGCATTGTCATGCAGGACAAATCCAATGTCCATAAAATGCCCCCATGTTGCACCTATTCTTCCCTCTCCCTCTCCTCAGAACCTCTGGTGGCCACTGCCTATATATCAATGTTACAAGTTCTTCCACTGCTAGAACAATAATAAGTCTACTTTAGTCTATAGTAGCTTTCTGCCCTTACGTTTGCTCATTCCTCAATCTTGAGGATTTTGGGATGGTGATGCCTACCCTGCCTCTGATTGAGAGGGGACTTAGATCCCATGGAGCAGATGGATGGAATTGTCTTGCTTGAAGTTGCAGACACTCTCTACTTCCTGGGCATAAGAGGTCTCTGATATTTTCTTCATTTTCTCTCTTTCTTTTCTTTATGTTTCTCAGATTGCATAACCTCAGTTTTCCTGCTCAAATCTTATTGAGTCTTCCTAGTGAATTTTGCATTTCAATTATTGTACTTTTTAACCACTGAATTTAAAATTGATTCTTTTCTTATAATTTCTGTCTTCTTGTATTATCTATTTGGTAAAATGACATTCTCATAATTTTCTTTACTTCTTCAGTTGTAAAATGGTTTTCTTTTACTTGGTCTCCTTTGCTTCTTCAAACATTTTTACAATATGATTCAATATATTTGTCTATTACATTTAGAATACCTCAGGTACAGTTTCTCTTGATTGTTCTTTATCCTGTGTATAGGTCATATACATTTCATTGCATGTTTCCTAAACTTTTGTTGAAAACTTTATATAATGTGGAAACCCTAGAAATTAGGTTATTAGATTCCCCACATCTGCAAAGTTTTTCATTGTTACTGTTTATTGTTGTTGTTGTTAATATTGTTGCTATTGATCTGTTTAGTGACTTTTTTTATTTCAACAATTCTGAAAAGTGTGTATTCTGTGTTTTTGTGACCACTGAAGTCTGTTCAGTTAGCTTGGTGGTCTCCTAATGATTGGGTAGATTTCCTTAAATACCTGAAACCAATAAGTCTCCAATGTCTTTGCTAAGGAGTTCTTTGTATTTGTTGGTGCATGCGTTCAACACTCAGCCAGGCATTTTACAACTAGCCTTCACTTCCTGTTTTGCAGAGCCTCAAGGATAGCCAAAGTTGAGAACTTCTGGCCTCCTTTGGTCTTTCCTGGCCCTGGCCATGTGCATAGCACTACACAGAATTATGCTGGGGCATTTCAAAACTACCTTTGATATCTAATTTTGAAGATTTTCCTTTTAAGCTTTTTGGTTAACCTATTGTTTCCCCCAACTTTGGTCCCTCTTCAGACATCTGCAATTTCTGCAATAGGCTTCTGATGTTAAAATGCCAAAGAGCTCACTGCTTTTACTCTGTATTTTACACTGTGTTTTTGTACAGTGATTGAGCCATTTTTCTTTAAAAATGCTAAAGAAGTGGCTGCACCACTAATGTATTGCATCTATTAGAAAAAACATAAAGGAATTTAAAAAACAGATAAATAATGAAAGTTACTCATAAATTTCATCTGATATTTCAAATAATGAATCTGTGAAGATATTCCCACTAATTATTTTAAGTTTTCATCCATTTCCTGGAATGAAATAAAAGTTTTTGAAAGACCATTTATAGAAGATAGAATAATGGAAATTATAATTTCTATTGTAAATTCAATGTTCAACATTAAAAAATGCTGTAGTGATAATAATGAAGACAATGGTGACATAGCTCAGTCCCCTGAAAATACCATATTCTTACTAAATTCATAATTTTGTAACTGATTGTGGTACAGACATAAATTTTTTCATACAAACAAGTTGTGGTATTCTATTAATAGAAACTGAAGTTGTGGTTTTCAAAATGTAAAAAACTGTATTAAATATAAGTAGTGATTGAACATGTTTTTGGGGGGTGGCAAAGCTCATGGTGATCATGGAGGTTTGGAGATATATGTAACCCAGAAAAACATACTCTTAAATCTAATCCATTCCTGTGGATGTGAACCCATTGTAGGGAGGGCATTTTTATTAGGTTTCCTCAGTTAAGGCATGGCTCAGGATGGTCTTAATCCTCTTACTGAATGCAGCATGATATCTGGGAATGACCATTTATCTTACAAATGCATGAGTCATGGTTATCTGTAGTTTCCTCTTGTTGTATCAAAAGTCCTGATGTGTGCTAAGTTTCTAATATCAATTTTCTTCAACAAAACTTTGTTGAGAGTTAGAATAAAAATGATTTGTATTAGCAGCAATATAAAATGTATTTTAATCGAGGTGAACTTTGAGTAGATAGTCTCTAGTGTAATGTATACAGTAGAAGTCTACTTTTGAGATATCTATAAAAACTTGAGCTTTTTATGATGAAGATACACTTTCTATCTATGCTTACAAACATATTTATTGTTATTTTTAATTTTTATTAAATTATTTTTTAAACTTTTATTATGGCATCAGCTTGGACACATAACTTGAATATCTGTAAAAGGCAGTAAACCATAGCAAATTTTTTAAGTTCTACCAAATTTAGGTCAGAAGCAAGTACAATAAATTAATGAGGGAAATTTAAAAATGTTGCTGCATTCATCTTTTAAAAACTGCATGGTGAAGAAACGCACTAATGACTAATAAGGTGAAATCATTTCTTCTCTGTGCTCTAAAAGTGATTGCAAAATTATACCCTTCTATTCAAGAAAATCATCAGTTTGACATAGCTCATAAAAGATTGCAGCAGTATGTTTTGCTTTCTTCTTTATGTTTCCTCAATCTGAGGTGGCATTTGAGAAAATGAGGACCTAGCAAACAGATAGAAGACGTTCTTTATCACTTAAAGTTTTCTTTAAAGGAGGCAAAGGCCAGTTAAAGAGTTTTTAACACTGGAATATATTTTAACTTATTAGGTAATAATCTATCATATAGTTATTTTTTTCTTGGATCTTAACTCCAGATCCTATTAACCATCCAGTACCAACAATCAAGTGTTATTGTACAACTGTTACTAATAATAGTTAAAATTCCAGAATTGCAAGTAAATTTAAGAAAATCATGGTAGATTCTATATTATTTGCAAATAACACAATAATAGGATTTTATTTTCCACTATGTTTGCTTGAGTGGAAATTAAATTAAATTTCCAAGGACAGCTCTTCTTTATCACTTCACAATTTTGTTTGCTTGTTTTACCTTTTTCATCAAAATTTGAGTAAACTCATGATACTTTTATACATTAAAACATGGTTGAGAACTCAGGTCATAATCTATATATTCTCTGTTAATATGGATTGTTTCATAAAATTTCCTTTGATGTTTTTATGCTTTAGCACATATTTCTTTCTTCCTTGCCCCTTATTCACTTCCTTTCTTCATTTGTTCCTTCATTCCTTCCTTTTGTCCTTTATATAAGTCACACATCCACAAAGTTCAAAATCAAAACTAAGTGAAAATAAGAGTGAAGCCTAAATGCCACACCTACAGTCTCCCCATTATTAGTCAACAGGAGCCTCAGAGTCTGCACTTGGACTCAACTCATGACAACTCCAGTTCCAAACTTGGAACTGCTCTGACATTCTGCAAGGAGGGAGTGCACCATATGCCCTCATTTCCTTTATTGATGTTTACTCCTATGTTCACTCTCTGTGCAGGTTTGTCTTCACAGAGCAACATGATTCTGTGCATTTTCTAAATTTCACCCTAGTTGAGCCCTTCCTTAATCTATGTGCTATTATGTTTTTCTTATTTTTTCATAGCTTTACAATTTATAAAGTAATAGCAAAAGATATACAAAAGACTTGTAGAACTAGGAGCTAGAACCTTACAGCTCAGTTTCCTCTCTTGAAAGCAAAATCTTTAATTAATTAATTAATGTTCATTAAAAATAAATTGTTTTGATGAATGTCACCAAGATTGTATAGTGAGATGCTCCAGAGTTCTCTATCCCCACAAATTTTAAACAACAAGCAAAATCTAAAAGAATCATCTTTCTCAGAGCTCCAGAAAACAATTAAGGTATTGGTAGAAAAACCTCATGGTACCTTTTCTGACCTTCTTCCATCTCCTCCCCAGCTCAGAAGAGAGATGGCTTGCACACCCATTGCACATACTAAGGTGAACATATAACTGTACCAATCTGTCTGGTGGCAGCTTGAAGGATGAACCAGGACATTCATCATAGGCTTGCAGTCCCAGAACTTGTCCTGCATGTAGAAGCAGCTCACAGGGTAGCTAAAATGTTATAAAATGCTATAAGAAAATAATCAAGTAGCAACTACCTGGGGAAAAGTATTACCAGCATTAAGGTATAAAATATAGCACACATGGCAGGAGGAAAGGCTATTTCCTAGAGGAAAATGAATTTTTGGATCCATGTAAATGAGGGAATTCCTATGTCCAGATTTGCATGCACAGGACAAGTGTACTCAGAAAAGGCGGGAGGACGCTGTCCCTTCACCTCAGGCTGTTCTTTATACTCATTGTTAGTCTGGTTAAGCACTGAAGGAGAGAGTTGCACAAGTCAATATATAAAGACTGGGAAGGGTGTTTTCTTTCTTTACTTATTCCTTTTTTGTTAGATTCTCAAGGAAAATTCTGTCATAACACTAAGCTGGATATAAGCTTAGGTAACAGGCACCTCAATGAGTAAATGTGAGAGATAACATTTGAAAATATAAAAATGTCAGAGACTTCCAAGAAGATGGCATCAGAATCGTCAAGCAGCACTCAACTCTATCACAAAAACAATGGAGAAAGGGCAAAAGACTGTTTTAGGGACTTGCTTTGGGAGTTAGCAGACTGGGACAGTGCAGAACAACCCCCAAAAGGGTGAAGGACAGAGAGATGAAAAATGCAAAATAACAACTGTGAGTTCCTAACTGCCACCCCAGGTGGTGGCCAGGAAGGGCACCCATCCCCAACCAGCATTGTGCACAGCCTGAATAAAACCCATGGCCCACAGCAGTTGACGGATAGGGGAACAGAGGGAGGGTGCCACAGAGGATGGAGAGTGGTTTCTTTTCAGTGGATCTGGTCAGCACAGCCTGCTTTGAAACTCGGCTCAGTCCAGATCAGAAGCACAGGCAAGCAGATTGTGATGGTTAGGCTAATGTGTCAACTCGGCCAGGTAATTGTGTCCAGGTATTAGGTCCAGCAAGCACTGGGCTAATTGTAATACAAGAGCATTTATGGACTTCGATTACCAGCGAGTTTACTGCATGGCTGGCTGATTACATCTGCATCAATCAGGGAAATTGGATCAAGAATGGATGACACTTTTATCCAATCAGTTGACTGCTTTAAAAGGGAAGTGATTTCAACATTCAGAATTTCCCAGCTCATCGTTTGACAGCCGACTTCTCCCAGAAACTCCTCATCAAGGACCCTTCATCAGTCTTTCATCGGAGCCCCTGGCTTGCAGCCTACCTGTGGAACCTGGACTTGTGCATCCCCATGGTCACATGAGAGGCTCTTATAAAATCTTATATAATTGACAGATATCTCTTCTTGATTCTGTTTCCCAAGAGAACCCTGACTAATACAAAGATGTTGAAAGAAACACTTTTGTGGAAAGATTTGCCAAAAAGCCTATCTGCTGGCCAGCAAGGGAA
>PVKH010035055.1:0-11781 GCA_004027955.1 Chaetophractus vellerosus | reverse complement strand
TTTTTGTTACATTTTATGATGTTCGCTCATGAGTTTCTTTACAGCTATTGAATCTCTGTGGCAGCAATACCGTTTAATGATGTGCCACCGCCCAGCTCTTCCCCACTCAGTGATGTCACCTTGGTTGCCTGAAATCAGTCATGGTGAGAATATTTACACCTCAGAAATTGGCAAGCTACAAATCAGCAAGTGCTACAAATCAGGGCTTGCCTGCACCCTCCTCTCCCCTCCCCTAGGAGAGCTGGTTGTTGAAAACTTAGAAGCCCACCACTGGACAAGTTCAATGGAGGAAGGAGGTTTCAGGGAAAGTTTGATGTTATATCAGGATGTTGAGGTCATTGAGAGACCATGCGATAAAGGTTTAAGAACAGAGGCTTTCGATTCAGACAGCACTGGGTTCAACACCCAGTTTGCTTAACCTTCCTAAGACTTGTTTTTTAAAGTCTTTAAAGTGGAGTGTTGCTGTTTGATATTATTTATGAATTCCAAAAAGAGATATTGATTATGATTGTAAACTGGTTGGTTCCTCTGGGTGTGATACCCTTTGATTGTATTAAATTCAAAGTTTATGTTTAGTCGATTAAATTAAGATTAGGGCTTTGATTCGGCCATGTCAGTAGGGCGTTGAGTCCCTGCCCCCTTGGTGGGCAGACACTCACAGAGAAAAAGACACAGCGGGGAAGAGAGACAGCTCATTAGACATGGCAGAGGCCCCAGGAAGAGAGATGAGCCTGACAGTCTACAGCTGACCTTGGAAGAGAACAGAGCAGCTAAGCCCAGAAAGAAATGAGGCCTGGGGAGAGAGACAAGCCTTATGCCAGCCTGCAGGTGAGCTCAGAGAAGCTGAGACCATGGAGCCTTAAGAGGAAGAAGGCAGGCTGAACCCTCACAGACTTCACCTGCCATCTTGCTGCAACACATGGCAAATGACTACGTGAGCAAGTACCTCTTATGGTACCTTAAGTTGGACTTTTTAGGGCCTTGTGACTGTAAGCTTCTACCCCAAATAAATACTCTTTATAAAAGCCAACAGAGTTCTGGTACCTTGTATCAGCACCCCTTTGGCTGACTAATACATGGAGCTAATACTACCTACCAACAGCGTTGTTGTGCTCATGCCCACCTGGCACAGAGCTTGGCAAACAGAGGCTAGCATAAAAGGTTAATGATATTATTTATTATTAGACTTCAAAAAATGCCTTTCCTCTAACTTTCTCCCTGGCATGTAAGCTCCACAAGGGCAGGGATTTGTTTTGTCATTTTTGTTTTGTTTTGTTTTGCTTACTGGTGCTTTCCTAGCCCCTAAGGTGGTGTCTAGTTCATTGTGGTGCTTGATAAATATTTGTGGAATGAATGAATGAATGAATGAATGAATTTCCCCTCATTTCCATCTCCTGCTCCACTGCTTGAGTTTTCTACCCATTTCTACTGTTATGGTTCCATCGGCAAAATTGAGTTGTACTAGATTTGCAATATATCTCTAAGTCCAGTACAAACCAATCTTCAAACTTGTATTATTTCAGACATCCTCAGGGAATTTCACAAATAAGCCTGCTACAGATTTAGAAGGCAGAAGGGAAGAAAAAAGGTCCAAGAGCAACTGGCATTAATTCCATTAATTCCAAAACCATTTTGAAAAGCTCTTTTCTACTCCCTTCACCTTCATTTCCCTCCCCTCCATTTATCTTGGAAAATTTACTGATGACATTATCAATATATTGTAGACATCTCTCCATGACAATAAATCCCGATTGATCTCCTTTTTAAGGGCTGCATAGAATTCCACCACTGGTACCTTGCTTTTATCTGTACAATTACCAGTATAGGGGTTATTAATATGTATGCTATTATTTTATCTGTTTAATTACGTGTATAATTTCACTTTACTCCTGTTAATAATAAAACTTGTATTTTGTTATTTGCATTAAAAAAAAAAGATTCCATTGGCAACTGAATGATCCCTTTGCCTCTTAACTGCCAGATTCCACCCAGCTGTGTTATATCCTTCTGGCATCCATCAAACCACTGGAACTCTTCCCCTGCTAAAGGAGGCGGCTGTGACCTTAAAGCATGGGTGAAAGATACTTCCAGCTTTTTCATTCACAAGCAAAATTGAGCACGTGTCATTATGCTCTGTCGGCAATTTTCTCCCCCTTTCATTCCTGCTCTATTCTCATCTCAGTTCCGCTCTGCCTCCATCAGAAGGGACACATCTTGTGAGCGGAAATCTCCCCAACACGTGGGGCTGTATCCAGGGAACCAAATATTTTCCCCCGTGGCTGTGCCTCAGCACTTTTGCTTGGACTTGCTCTCCGGGAGCAGCATTTCTGCCAGGGGTGGGTGGGGCCTGCCGCGTTTTAAAAATCACGTGATGCTTCTGGTAAGCGTGGCCTCAACCTACCGCTGGTTGTGCAAAATCAAGGGAAGTCACTAGCTTCTTCCCAATTCACACTGGCCTTGGGCAGGGGCTGATGCAGGGCGGGGTGGGCAGCTCTGATGGCTGACTCACCCTCTGCCTCGAACTCACCGGTGACACCAGGCACCCCACTTACCTGCTGTGAGAAGCTGCCGTAAAGTGGGGATAGTTTTGCTTAGGCATTCCACAGGTAGCACTTATTATTATTATTATTATTATTATTATTATTATTAGGATAAAGTAGTATTTAATAGGTGTTTAGAGGGTGAAAGTTGAGAGCAAAGGCTCTGAAAACAGATAGACCTGGGTTTGAACCCCAGGTGTTTCCTTTACTGCCTGTGTGACTTTGAGCAGGGTCTCTCTCCTCTCTGAGCCTTGTTGTCCTGGTCTGAAAATGGGCATAATAATAGCACTCACCTCCCTGGACTGGGAGAATCACCCGAGATTGTACACGTATGTGTGTGTATGTACATGTATGTGCATAGGTCTGTATAAAATGCTTAGCAGTGTGTGTACTCCATACATGGTAAGAGTTATTAGTAATATTACTATACCTTTCACTAACCTACACCAAGCAAATGCTACCCACTCCTTCAGGGTAGATGCTCAGGTGGTTGGGCAGGAGGGGAGCTGCTGCTCCTCTGCCCTTGAACCCCACAGAAGAGTGGAGCAAGCAGCTCCAGTCCTTTGTAAACTTGGTATGAGCGTTCTACCTAGTAATAACATTGCCGTGCACGTCTGGAGTGTTTTAAATTTTAAGTGCTTTCTCCTCTATTTCCTCTTTTGAACTTTACAGTGAGTCATGCCATGCCAAAATCTCATATCCCCATTTTACAGATGGGGCAACTGAGGCCCAAATAAGAGATGTGACTTCTCTGCAGTCCCACAGCTAGACAGAGCCAGGACTCCTGATACTTGACTGCCCTAAACAATCTCCTGGTCCTTTCAAGAGTGCTCAGCAAAAAGTAGAAACAAACAGAGAAAATAAAGATAAAATCCAACTCTGGTATGGAATGCTTCATCTTGCGCATGTTGCACTGGATAGACTTCCATGACATTAAACGAGAACTGTAAAGAGAATGTAGCTCTCCAACCCCTAGGGTGCTTTCTGAACTCTGCAATGCTCCATCAGCACTGTCCTGGCTGCCTCGATGGTGCAGCTTGCCAGTCCCTGAAGCCTTTTATGCTATTAAAGTGAATGAAAAGAAATGCACTTTTAAAAAATTGGAGAATTTTACAACAGCCCTGACATAATTGGTTTTTCTGGTTTGGGAACTATTATTGTAACTCTTGTCCCCCCTTTTTAGAGTTTAATACACTGGAGCAGGGAAGAGTTTTACCAAAGAGAAGTTATTTGTTTTAAACAAGAAAAGTGAATCCTATGGTGATGGGAGCCTGCAGTAGAGATGGAAATTCTTTCTTCTGACTGTTGAAGTTATCACTTCTCCTTTTAAGGCCTTCAACGGGTTGGATGAATCTCACTGTTGAAGGCAATCTCCTCAGTTGATTATAGATGTGATCAGCCATAGATGCAATCAACGTACTGATGAATTAAGTCCACAAAATGTCCTCACAGTAACAATCAGGCCAGTGCTTACTTGACCAAGCAACTGGGCACCATTACCTGGCCAAGTTGACACATGAACTTAACCATCATAGTGACCAAAAGGGAGAGTACAAGAGAAAATGCAGAGAGCTAATGAGGGGTTACACCAGTGATTCTCAAAGTGTGGTCCCTGGACCACCAAAGGACCATCAGATGGGAGCTTGTCAGAAATACCGAGTGGTGCCCCTCAACCCAAAGTACGCAAACCACCGGGGAGATCACTGACTACGTGTGCACTCTCATAAGGACTTTGGGTTTCCGGCGGCTTTTAGGCATGGCGGAGGTGTGATTGAGGTCATTTTTACAAGATGACTCTGGTTACTGTGAGAAGATGAGATTGTAGGGGGCACAAAAAGGGAAGAAGAAAATAAAGCTTTTGCGATGGTCTTCATCTGTAAAAAGAGGATAAAAATATGACTGTGGCAGTTTGAGATTATTTATAAATTCCAAAAAGAGAAATTATGTTTGTAAACTGGTCTGTTCCTCTGGGCATGATCCCCTTTGTTTGTATTAGATTCAGCTGCGATGTCTTTGATTAAATTATGTTAAGATTAGGGCTTTGATTCAACCACTTCATTAGAGTGTGACTCAGGGTTGAGTCCCTGCCCCCTGGGTGGGCTATATTAATGGGCGCTCACTCAATAAAACACAGAAAGAGATACACAGAGGAAGAGAGAGCTCCATAGACACGGAAGAGGAGAGAACTTTGATTCTGCAGCCGTGGGGTGAGATGAGCCATTTGCCTGACAGTTTGCAGCTGAGAGAACAGAGCATTTAGCCCTATGCCAGCCTACAGCTGAGAATGGAAGAAGGTGAGCCCACAGAGCTTTAAGAGGAAAGAGGAAGGCTGAACCCACAGACATCGCCTGCCATCTTGCTTCAAGGCGTGGTAACAGACTCTGTGAGAAAAGTAAACTTGAATTGGACTTTTTAGGGCCTTGTAAATGTAAGCTTCTACCCCAAATAAATGCCCTTTATAAAAGCCAACAGATTTCTGGTACTTTGCATCAGCATCCCTTTGGCTGACTAGTATAGTGACCAACCCCCTATGGTTGTTATGGGGATTGTTATGTGTTAAAACATGTAAAGAACTTATGCTTTGCACATAGTAAGCACCCAATAAATATTAAAGCTATTCAGTTTTGCCTCTGAATCCTCCCTTCCAAACTCTTATTAGCTAATAACCAAATGTATATCCCCATATCACCCCACCCCTACCCAGATCCCTTTAATTTTGCCCTGGTTGCCAGTTCAGCTTGGTGGGCTGGTAAATCTGTAACATGTTTACAAGGTTGCTTGAGGTCATGGCAAAGGTTCATGGTGTTTGGTTTCTTTCATTTTTTTTTTTTTTCCTATAAGATTTAACTGCTGGCATAGGACAGGAAACAATGTAGAACCTGAGTTTTAAAATCAATTCTATCATTAACTCTGGACAGTTTTCACATCTGTGAAATAGTAAGTGCCATATGCAGGGAGGTGAGACAGCATACAGTTAAGAGCACGGGCTTTGGCACCAGGCACACCTGGGTGCAAGACCTGACTCCAACACTACTCGGTGGGGCCATACACAAGTCATTTAACCCCTTTAAACCTGTTTCTTCATCTGAAAGATACAGATGAAGAGTTGAGGCTGAAACAGGAGAAGGCAAGGAAAGCACCCATCATGGTGCCAGGGACTCAGTGCTGGCTGTGATGATGACTAATTATTGAACCTGTCACAGGTACAATGTGGCTACATGAACCAGTAAGGAAAATATAGTTCTGCAAGCTTCAGAAAAGGTGGAAAATATTTTGGCTGCGAGAGACATCAATGGAACAGAGATATAAAAAAGATAAAAAAGAGAAAACATCCCTAGGTAGCTAGTGCTTACACACACACACACAAATATACACATACACACACATGTTAAATGTATATGTGTTTGTATATAACATGAAATTAATCTGAAATAACCTAGCCACCCAGCTCAGGAGAACATCCCGTATGTTTTTATATCATAGACATATGAGCCTTTTGAAAAGGTCTTCTTGGTGGAGGGGTTTAGTTGCAGAGCTGACCTAACTCGATCCGAAAGAACTCCCATCCCTTACACAACCTACTAAGCCCTGCCTGGTTCCTGCCCACCTTTCCCCTTGCCTTCATTCCTTTCCCCCTCATTCTCTGGGCACCAGCCACACTGGCCCTCCTCTAGTTCTTCCTCTGTATGCGCTCTTTCCCTTCCCAAGGCATGAGGGGGTTGGGAATGAGCCTCGCTAACCTGACTTATCCTTTGAAACACAGATTGAACGTCATTTTCTCCGGGCAAAGACTCTGGAGTCAGACTGCCCAAAGTCCAAATCCTGGCTCAGATATTTTTCTAGTTGCCCAACCACAGGCAAATCACCTCATCTCTTTGTTACTTGGTTTCTTGATCTGCATCGTGGAAACAATAATGGTGCCTTCCTATGAGGTTTAAATGAGCTGATGCACACAGAGTATCTGGAATAGTGCTGGGAACTCTTATTATTAAGTGTTATTTGTTCTTTCTGCTCTCTATACTTCTCTTTGGCAGCACTTTTCACAATTTTAATTAAATACGATGTGCTTTGTTATTTAATAACTGCCTCCCCCATGGGTATATAAGCTTCACAGGCAGGAGCGATATCTGTTTTCTTAACCACTGTTCCCCCAGCTTGTAGAATGCACCATGCATAAGAGGCTGCTAAAAAGTATCTGTTGAATGAATAAATGGAGTTGGGTGTTCATTTTACAAAAATTACGAAGATACTGCAGTATTCTTCTTTCATACAAAACATAGAGAAGTATCATTACTTGACCCATAGTTTCTTTTAAAAACGAGAGAAAAGGAATAACGCAAACAAGATTGGCAGCTCCTTGGCCCTCAGTTCTTGCTCAAGTAGAGGAGTGCTTACACCTCCAGGTGGGCACTTGGGGCTATAAGAGTTACCAGGAATAACCTCCTATTCCTCCAACTCAAATGTACTGGTTACTGCAGAATCTCTGCAGATTTCCATATGAATCCACTAAAGTCAGATGACTGTTTTAATGCTGAACAGAGCAATTACTTTCAGGTCCCACTAGAGTGACCTGATTCTCAACTCAACACAAGGCCAAGTACCAAGAGGAAACCTGCCTCTCTGGACCCAGGTTGTTGCTAAAGGTATGACTCTTGCTCCCAGAGGAGTAGTATAAATAGCTGCAGAAGGGGAGGTGGCAGGACTTTCTCTCGGATTCTAAATACCTTCTAGAAAGTCCATGTCAATTTGGGGATGATATGCTATTGCAGTTGGTGAAAATAAGGTTAGGTGCTAAAGGATTCCAGAAAAACTCATTTCTTGGGTATCGCACAGAGGCCAGCTAGCCTTCTCTGAAAGCCACACGTGGTTGACTTAAGACTGTACTATTTAGCTGGGATACAAGGACCCCACATAAGTCTATTAATTTAGAGTCAGGTTTCAAGGATTCGGAAAACACCCCAACTATAGGCAAAATCTGCATTAATGAAGTTTTTTTCTGGGAAGACTTTCCATAACTTTCATCAGATTTTTATCAGGTCCATGTAACAGTTTAGAACCATGCCTAAACCAAATCCTGATGTCATGCACAAGTCTGAAGTCTGCCAAGGACACACTGCACTTACTTGTTTGTGAACTTCTGCCTAGGGAAATCCAGACAAATGTCTGCAAGGTTAAGTGATCTCAAGTGTCCAAAATGAGGGAAGGCTGGGGCCGGCTGTAGCCCAATTGGTAGGGCTCCAGTTTACCACATGGGAGGCCCCGGGTTCGGTTCCCGGGGCCTCCTTGAGTGGGCAGACTGCCTTGAGAAGGCAAGCCACTGCGGGCAGGGCAAGCCCATGTGAGCAGGGCAAGCCCCCCCAAGCAGGCAGGCCGCCACTCGGTGAGCTGACTCGGCGGGTCGCCGCAGCAGGGGGAGACAAGCGGACACAGAAGAACGCAGAAGATGAGCACAGCAAGAACAAGCAGAAAGGGGGTGATATATAAATAAAAATAAAATAAATCTTTAAAAAAAAATGAGGGAAGGCTGATGACTATACTGACAGTTTTAGGATACAGAGCAACCCAAATGCTGGGTAATGATTAGCTGGCTTGTATTTATGTTATCATGAACATTAGGGGCCCTGAAAAATATTACTCGTTTACTACTTTATACATTCAATCTTCTGGTAGCGTCTAAATATTTTCACGATAGCTTTGTCTTTAGTTGCAGTATTTGGGATAGCTGTCCAGTAATAATATTATTAAATAATATTAATTATCATTTATTAAGTACTTCTTCAGTGTTGTACCTTAGCTCTAATCCCCCCAACAACCTTATAAGGCTGTTACAAATATTCCCATAAGAAACCCAGAGGGGGTCACTCAGTTCATAAGTGGCAAAGCCAGAATTTACAAGCTAACATTTGAAACTACACTCTCATCACTTCCTCTCTCTCTAGGTTCTGTGTGGACAGCAGTATCAAAAATAGAACCTTTACCAGTGGATGGATCTCCAAACGCTTTGGGGACTCAATGTTCGCCTTAGTGGACATTATTAGATTTCTACCTAAATAGGCCCCTGTCAGTTTAACCCTTTGACTTCAAAATAATATTAACTAAACTTCACTACCCATGGCCATTTTTTTTTATATCCCCCCCTTTCTGCTTGTTCTTGCTGTGTTCATTTGTGTGTGTGTGTGTTCTTCTGTGTCTGCTTGTCTCCCCCCGCTGCGGCGCCCACCGAGTCAGCTCACCGCGCGGCAGCCTGCCTGCTCATGGTGGCTTGCTCTGCTCGCGGGGGCTTGCCCTGCCCACAGCGGCTTGCCTTCTCGAGGTGGTCTGACTGCTTGAGGAGGCCCCAGGACCTGAACCCGGGGCCTCCCATGTGGTAAACCGGAGCCCTACCAATTGAGCTACAGCTGGTTCCTCCCAATGGCCATTTCATGTCTAGAGATTTTACACTCCCCAAGTGTGAGTGGCAAATGAGCTAAAAGTGAAGCCAGTAAGAGCCCCAGAGATCACTGGAGAGTTCCGATTTGCAACCCCCACCCCCTTAGACCTCCTACCCACAGAGGTTGCTCCTGCAGCTCCTCTGCAAGCCCAAGCCTGGCACAGTGCTGACGCAGCTCACACCCAGCAAATATGTGTTGACTTTTGAAGAATTTATAATCCAAGGAGCAGTGTCAAATTCAATACAAGAGAAATTGCACCCACCATTCACAAGGCTCTGATTTTTCCCTGGATAGCATCTCCAAGTCTAATTCCAGTTAGCAGATTCAGTAATTTCTCCATTTCCAGTGTTGCCTTACTGGTTTGCTCTTACTGGTACACTGTCATTTTAGTCCATGCCCTGGATGCCTTTCTGAAACAAGGTAGCAACGAAGAAAGGAGAGAAGGAGTAAGGGAGGCAAGAGGCAGGGAGAAAAGGAGGAAGAGAGGGAGAGAGGTGACATAGAAGTAAGCAGAGAGACAGACAGAACTGCCGTTTATCTGGGCAATACGGAAGTAGCAATTAACAGTTTAGAGTCAGAGCATGTCAGAGTTGGAAAGGAGCCTCAGAATTAAATTTAACTCCATCACCACAAATGTGGATCCTAAGGCCTGAGTGGGAAAAATTAGCTCCCAAAGCCTAGCTGGTGAGTGGCAGAATTAGACCTGGAGTCTGGGTCTCTCTCTCTTGACTACCAGGGTTTTCAAAGTTCTCCCACACTGCTCTTCCAGATAAAGGTTCTACATTCATGAAAGGCCAGATTGTGGACTCTTCCCATTCTTGATTGGAAAACCTGAATAAAAACACAGCTCATAGAAAGGATGATATAAAAGTAAAGTCTTGAAAGGACAAGTACAATCCTTGCTGACTTGTTCATTTTAATTTATAAGGAAAGAAGAAAAGAAAACCAAAAGAGGAAATAAACCAACACAAGAGAATAGAAGCGAACATGCCTTTACAGTCACTTCCACCAAGGCTGCTGTGGTGGTTGGGAACTGTATGTACCCCCAAAATCATGTTCTTAAAGCTAATGCATTCCTGTGGGTGTAAACCTATTGTAAGAAGGGCCTTTTAAATAAGTTATGTCATTAACGTGAGGCCCAGGGTGGGTCTTAATCTTCTTATTGGAATCCTTTATTAACGGAATGAAAACAGAGAAAGAGAGAGAGAGAGAGCCACGGAAGCAAGAAGCTGAAAGCAATGAAATCCGGAAGAGATACCAGTAGATGCCACCATGTGCCTTGCCATGTGACAGAGGAGTCCAGGATCACCAGCGGCTGGTCTTCAGGAAGAAAGCATCGTTTTGATGAAGTCTTGATTTGGACATTTTCACAGCCTCAAAACAATAAGCTTGTAAGTTAACAAATCCCCATTGTTAAAGCCAATGCATTCCATAGTATCTGCTTTGAGCTGCTTAACAAACTAAAGCAGGTTCCTTTAAAGACAAAAAAAACTGAAATACAGAAGGGATGGGTCCATTATTTTCCTTTTCTTAGGTTGCTTTTCCTGGGATGATAAACTTTGCTTTGCCTAACTTTGCACGATTACATTAACTAATTTAATGTATACTTCACCTATACTCAGCTTTATCTCTGCAGTTTAGGAAAAAGTTTTCCTTTTAATTTTTTTTTTTTTTTTTTTTTTTGCAGTTGGCTAACATTAAGCAAGAAAAAAGTCTTAATTGGAGCTTCATGGAATCCATCTCAAGGACAAACAAAAGTCTCATCCTTCAATTATGATCCTGAGACAGTCCTCAGCTGAGAGCTCACTGATAATTTTAGGTTTCCACAACATTTTCAAAGCAAGGAGAACGTGTTTTAGTACTTTTCTCCTAATACTACAGCTTGTCGTGACCGGCGACAGGACTGCCTGTTCTTTTTCTTGGGGTCTTTCATGCACCTGCCGCCTGGTTCCTGCCAGGGGTTGGAAGCTGGACACAGAAGGAAGCAGAGCCTCATTTGGGATGCTGTTTCCCCTCGCCTATTCCAGCTGCACACGTGCTTGGGAAGAAACGCGTGTAAAATGCAGAGAGATTGCATGTTAGGCAGAGGAGTCAGCTGGCCCTAGGAACAGCAGGGTGGTGGACAGAGCACAGAATTGATGGGATACGAGATCTAAGGAAGCGTACTCCACTTCTCTGGCCAATAATCTCGTCAGTAACAGAAACAAGTGGACCAGTCAAGGGATGTACTAGGTTTCTCCCAGCTCCAATGTCCCATGAATAAATATATTTAAGAATTTTGCTCAACCAGTGGTACCTCTCCACCCACCCACCCACCATCACCTCCCAACTGTTAGTGAGCGCTCTCTACGTGTGGGGACGTAGTAGCCAGCCTTAGAAGCCCCTTCTGTTAGTCACAGCCTCCCTGTGTACTCCCCATTTACAGGACCTAACAAATGGTGCACTACAACACACGGGATACACTCTGGAGTGGAATTCGGTGTGTCTGAGATTTTGACCCTCCCCTCTCCCTCGACCCTGTTTTCTCACTCCTGAAAAGGCTGCATCAGAGATGGTCTTACTTCTCAGGCGGTTCTTGGGCCTGAATCTTAAGAGCAGGGTCATTTAACATGAGGCTCCAGGTCACTATAAGGTTGGTCTTAGAATCCAGGTCAGAGGCTACATTTAGGATAATAAGATCATACTCCTTTCCACTCCTTCAGATCGTTAGATCCCTTTGGATAGAACTGATTTACAGACTACGGATCCATATCTAAGGCCATGCTATTGTGTTAGGATACTATCCTAATCCCTATTGTAATATATTTACT
>PVKH010035054.1:0-11780 GCA_004027955.1 Chaetophractus vellerosus | reverse complement strand
GTGGGGGCTCTGCCCTGCCCGTGGTGGCTTTTTTGCCTTGCCTAAGGTGGCTTTGCCCCACCCACAGTGGCTTGCCTTTCTCAAGGCTGTCTGCCTGCTCAGAGAGGTCCCTGGGAACTGAACCCGGGGCCTCCCATGTGGTGTACTGGCACTCTTATCCACTGAGCTATCTAGCCAGCCCCTTGACTCTATTATTTCTGATAGCTCTCTGCAATCACTCTGGCAAGCAATTGGGATAGTTAGTAATCATTTAACTTAAAGATTAAGGCAGTGTTGCAGTAGGAGTATATTGGACATATAACCTAGGGCTCAAGGGTCAAACCATGTTCTACTAGGCCTTGGCCCTTACCTCTAGAGTCCTGCTTTTTAATTTTGAACTCTAGGATACCAAGATAATCAGTTTCACACTCCTTTGTCTTGGCCACACCCAAGTAAGAGGTAAAGTTAAATATCTTACTCTGCCTCAGTGTTTTCTGGGTTGGATGTCCCCACTTTTGAGTGTTCTCAGATCCCCTTCAGTTGTTAACCTGTGCTCAGGCTTAGCCAGTTAAGGAAAGCCCATTAATAGAGAAGAGCCTCTGGCTAAACCACAAGCTCCAACTCCTAGACATCTTCTAGGTTTCAGAATTCCTGCATTTAAATAAAGGGACTCAAACTGCTGTTGGATTTGGGAGCTAAGGTAAAGCATTTCATCTTATAGAGAAACTAAGCCCTTGGAGACTGCCAGAACAAGAACAAGTTAGAACCTGCTCTGGAACCCATGCTTAACTGCCTTGACTATACT
This sequence comes from Chaetophractus vellerosus, assembly GCA_004027955.1. Lineage (NCBI taxonomy): Eukaryota > Metazoa > Chordata > Mammalia > Cingulata > Chlamyphoridae > Chaetophractus > Chaetophractus vellerosus. The sequence continues at coordinate 10,996 of PVKH010035054.1, read as the reverse complement.
TTCCATGTGAGCTCAAAATTTTCCTAGGGAATATCCAAAAGTATACCTGGTCTTATCAGTTAAATAAACCATATGTTGAAATAGAAAAGCCTTCCCATATAGTTATCCTTATTGATCATTTGACTTTGAGGAAAGGGCAGGGGAGCCTGAAGAGGGAGTTGAGATTTGAGAGGTGCGGGGAATAAAGAGATCCCATGATCTTAACCCTGGGATACTGCAAGGCCCCAGAAAGTAGCCAGAGAAATTGTGGCAAAATAATATGTCTTCAGGTCCCCACATCAGAGGGAAAGTATAATGGGATGCCAAGTATGATTTTCTATTCACAAATGTCAGCATTTTGTGAAAATTAAAGAAGGACAGATTATGCCAATGATACTTGTGTTTTCCACAACAGGATAAGCTGCATGTACCATAATGTACAGGGTACATTGAATGTACAATATGAAAGAACATTCAAGATGCCACTGCTGCTCTCAGAGCTGAGCCACTTGGGAGGTTGACCCAAACACCAGCTCTGTGGTCTTCCTCATAGTATGAAGGCTCAGGATTGTTATTGATAATTATACTTCATGGCTCATTTTATAGAACATTGGGATATGGCACTGAACAACAATTTGGGAAATTGTATATATATTAAATGTATGTATGTCTATATATGTGTGTGCAGTTTGTATTGTATATGCAAATCAAGTATAGTGAATCAGAAGAGTGAATCATTTTTATAATAGGAGAGTTTGTCTCTTTGAGATGAGTGTAAAAGAGGTCATTTCCATTGATGTAATGGAGGGTGTGAAATTTTCACCCTCCAAGTGTAACTGAGGATACATAGACTGCCCAAGTCATGTCCAGAGCTTTCACTCTCAAGGGTAACCCTGACGACAATAAAGGAAAAGCTGGGATGAATCATCATGGCATAGTGTGAAATAACTCAGTATTTGCAGCTGCATTGACTGGATTTCAATCCCAAGTGTTTCATTTTTTAGACTAGCCACTTGGGACAATTTGTTTGTCCTCTCTGTCCCCCTATTTACTCTTTAGAAATTGGGATTGATTATAGTGTCAACATCAGAGATGTATACGAAGAATAATATTGTAACATGCTTAGAAGAAGTCTGGGAACATCCCACTTAAATGTTAGATTCTTACTTTTTTTTTAAAGATTTATTTATTTTATTACATATCTCCCCTTCCCCCCCCCCCCCGCTGTGGCGATGCGCCGAGACTGGTCAATGCGCAGGCGCGGCTTTCCCAGCTTGTGGGCGGCTTCTGCTTCCATTCACGGCCGGCTTTCAGTTCGCAGGTGGCTGGCTGCGCTCCATTCGCAGGTGACCTGCCCTGCCTGTGGCAGCTTTTGCCCTGTCTGTGGCAGCTTTATGCCCTACCCACAGCGGCTCTGGCCCACCCATGGCAGCTTGCCATTCCCAAAGCACTCTGCCCGCTAGGAGAGGTCCCTGGGAACCGAACCTGGGGCCTCCCGTGTGGTATGCCGGCACCCTATCCACTGGGCTATCGAGCGGGCCCCTAGATTCTTACTATTATTTCATTTAATTCTCAAATGAATCTTGATAGATGATCATGTATCACAACTTTATGGCAAAATGAAGGACCTATCTCCCATGAGCCCTCTCACTCCTGAATGGGAACATTCCTTACTACTAAGAAGCCATTTGCTATATTTACCAATGCTTGTTATCTGCCTATCATTTAAATTTGTTGTCCTTTTAGATGCTACAGATTTTTCCAATTCTTTGGTAAATGGTATGGCCATATCCTCCTATCCTGCCAACTAGCTCTACAAATACCTGCAACCTTAGAATTTTTTTCATCTTATCTAGGACCACAGCCCATTCAAACCATCCTTTCCTCTCCAAAATAAACACATATCCTACCCCAGATACTCAATAAGCAAAAACACAAAAAACACAAATGTACTTCTTTCTAATCCTTTTTAGATTATCACTGTCTTATAAAATCTTAAAATCCCTTATTATTCTCTCCTTTTTCTGGAACATTCTGTCAGTGGATGAGCCCCACCCTTGGCTTTACACATGCACAATTTCACTAAATAGTTACAACTGCTGGACAAAATATCACAAAGTACCATGTGTGGAGGAACATAAATTCAAAACTATCTGCATCCTAAATAGGCAGTTCAGGTTTTTGCTTTCAATTCCTCTGCATATATGACTGTGAGATTGCAAGGTCATATGACAAGTCTTTACATAAATTTCTGAGTAAATCTCAAATGGTTTTCCAAGGTGAGTGCACAATTTTATGTATACACCAATTATATATGAGTGTTCTTACTTCTCCACATTTGTTTCAATACTTTTTAGTTTTAGTTTATTAAGTATTAGTCATTCTGGTGGCTATGAATGGGTACCTTGTGGATTTGATTTGCATTTCTATACTGGCTATTAATGTTGAGCTTCTATTCATGTGCTTATTGGCCATTTATATTAAGGAAGAGTAACAGAAACTGAAGCCTGGCACCAGCCCTTTCTCTGGCACTCATGGTAAGTCAACTTTCTCTCTCATCCATCATGACTACATCTTAAAGCTGGATGACAAATTAACATCTATTTTGTTTAAGGGTATGATAATTTAATGCAATTAGTCATAGTAAAACTCACTGACCAAATTGTTTCTATCAATTCTGGAAATAGCAACTAATAAAAGAGATCCTATTAAATAATTCCAGAAAAACTACTGGATATCAAGTAAAAAAGATTACAGAATTAAAGGTCTATCTAAGGGCTTAATGAAAGAAGTCCAACATAAACACACATAATTTTGAACTTTCTTGACACTCATCAACTTTTAAAAAGAGAAACCTAGGAAGGGATCATATACAAAGATCATGATCAGTATGGTGACAGACTTCTCACTATCAACAGTAAAACCACAGGGGGTAAATTAAATACTCTATTGTTTTGTAAATTCACATCTCAATCAAACTTTCCTTTTTTAAAAATATTATAGGAATAATAGATATTTGCTGTAAAAAGCCAATCAATATAGTTTGGCCATACACTGTTATAAAAAAGTTTGTGGGTCCCTCTTCCAATCCTATTCCCCTGAGGGTGCCAATATTAACTGTATATGGTGATTTTTATTTACATTTGTCTGTGCATGGAGAAAGATACAGATGGAATCACCATGGAGCCAGGGTCACTGGACACTTAGGGAGCAGGGAGAGGGAAGGGCAATTGTAAATGTGGGGTTTTTTTTGGGACATGGGAATTGTCATGGGTCATGTTGCAATGGAGGATGTAGGCCATTTTGTATCATCATGTATCATGTGGAACTGTGTGGGAGAGAGGGTCATATACAGTCTGAACTGTGATCTATGCTTGATGGCAAAGACCCAAAATGTGTGTATCTATCACAGGCATTGTGCCATACTGATGAGGGATGAGTATGTGGGGGGTTGTGGGAGGTGTGGGGAGATGGCATATGGGTACTCCTGGAATTTCTGTGTAACATTTATGTAATCAATGTATCCTAAAAATATATATAGATAAATATATATATATACAAAAAATTTCCTAGGTAAATGAACTTCCATGGAACAGACCTCCACCAAGGGGAGAGAAAAAGAGACAGTCCCAGGATAACAGCTGAGGAACATGAGTGGAGAGACTGTAGATTGGAGCAGAAAGCCAGAACCTCCATGATGAAGGCCTTCATTTTGGATACAGCTCTCAATATATTAGGTCCTTCATACCAATATGTCACTTAAACCTTGCAACAGATTTTGAGATATGCCTTATCCTTCTATTATAGATCAGGAAATAATGCTTGAAAAGATATTGTAACTTGGTATGACAATTTGAAGCTTTTGGGGGATCCCCAAAAAGATCATGTTCTTGGAGCTAATCCATTCCTGTGTTTGAGGGTCTTGGTCCTCTTGCTGGAGTCCTTTATAAATGGAAGACAGAAAGCAGAGACACACACATAAAAAGCCACAGAGATTGAGAAAAGAAATCCAGGAGCTCAGAGAGGAATTTGGGAAAGAGCAAGCCTAATAGATGCTAAGTGATTGCTTAACCAAACAACTGGAATCCATAACCTAGCTAAGTTAATATATAAAATTAACCACCAAAAGGGACAATATTTGAAATATACTTACATGAGCCTTGGTTATTTTTCAACATTCTCATTCCATGAATAACAATCTATGCAATGGCATCAGGCAGGAAAAGATACCATGAAAATGAAGAAATGATATCCATCCAAAATACCTGCAAGAGGAACATGTCCACCATTGTGTCAATGGTAAACTTCATGGGTATGAAAGGTGACTACCCAAATAGAGATGTCATGAATGCAGCACAAGTGTCTGAATTCAGTTAGAGTTGAGAATAAGAACTGGACAGTGTGAATATAGAGAAGATATTAACCTGAACTCAAAATCATACCATGAGTTGAGTTCCTATGGCATTACATTTGAATAATATGGGGTCATATGCCTAACCTTTAAAACATAGTATAGCCTTCAAAATTAATCAGTTCTGAGCTGAGCTGGTACAAAAGAGAAAAGTCTATGTGCATGCAGTGGAGCAATTCACCATATGTATGTAAATAACATGAGAAAGATTTTAACTGGAGTCTCTCACTAAATGATCAGCCTTGGATTTGCATGGAGAGAAGTTACTGAATAAAACCATGTGAGCCAAACTTTAACAGCCTCTCATCCCACTAACAGCAGAGATATCACACTGGAGAGGAAAACATTGAATATAAGGATTTTGCAGGTTTCCCTCAGATTTCCCCATTGACCCAACATATTTTAACTTTGTGTTTAAAAATCCTTATGCCACCAATGTGGAAGAGCCTTCCAAGGATAGTCATTGGTTAATCAACTCAAGCATATTTACAGTAGAGGTAAATCTTACAAATGTTATGAAGTCTTTAGTTATTGTTCTTAGACAACATGATAAAATTCACACTGGAGAGATAGCATAGATATAGTGAATGGGGGAAAGAATTCCACCAGAGAATTGATTTTTATAAACATCCAAAGAACCTACACTGGGGAAAGACTCTATAAATCTAGTGAACTTGGGAAACATTTAACCAGACTTCTACCTTGTGTTATTATGAAAGATTTCACATGGTCAAGAAACTTAAAGTCTGTATCAGTGTAACAGAACCTTCAGATATCTTTCATCTTTCACTCAACACAAGCAAATTTACCCTGGAGAGAAAACACATGAATGGCATATGTATGGGAAGGCTTTTGGTCAAAACTCTCCCCTAATATGACATGAGAAGACTCACAGAATAAATATATCAGATGTAGAAAAGTCTTCAAGCCACAATACCAACCTTTAAATAAACCAGAATACTCACATAGCGTAGAAAATCTATATCAATGTAATCCATGTGGGTATGCTTTTATTTATTATATATCTTTAAACAACATGAATGAACTCCATTGGGGAGAAAACTCGATGCATGGAATCACAGATCATAAAAAATCAGCAGAAATCTGCTTTAGTGTGCACAAGAAAGCCCTGAATAGAAATAATACCCAAACAGGAAATCAGACAAAATACCTTTACCAGAAGTTTGAAGCCTTGTATTAGTCAGGGTTCTCTAGGGTAACAGAAGTGATGGGCAATACCTGTAAATAGTATGAGAGTTTATAAAATTTTCTCACACAGCTGTGCGATGCATGAGTCCAAATCTGTCCTCAATGAGTTCTTCAGGAGATGCCCTCTGTCCGAAATAGAGATGTAAATTCTCTCTCTAAATGCTGAACTTATTCCTTTTAAGGCCTTCAACTGATTGGATGAGATGTCACTCATTGCAGATGACAATCTCCACATTGTATATGCAACCAACTCACTGATGATTAAAGACCATGAAATGCCCTTTTATTGCAATTAACCCAATGCTTGCTTGACCAAACTGGGCACCACTACCTGGCCAAGTTGACTCATTAACCTAACCATCACATTCCACCCCTTGTTAACTTGGCAGCTATATACATCACCTTATTCTCAAAATAAAAACAATAACAGACATATATATATATATATATATCACTTAGCAATACTCAACTGTCTTGTGTACAAACAGAAATACACTAAATCCCTCCTGAATAGGGTGCAAGTCCTTTCATAATATTGACTTTTAAATTTGACATCCTTAAATACTATGGCATGAAACTAATACAACTTATGTTAAATGATAAGGTAAAAAGGGAAAAACAAAGATAATCATTTTATATGCATATACAAAGATACTCATAACAAAACAAGGAAGAAATATTCATGAGGCTTACAGTCTTTGTTTCTGTAACTTGTCACATGGTTGACATTCATATTTATCACTACTTCCACAACCCATTCTATGTTCCCTTTACTCTCAGCAAGCATCTCACCTATCCCAGTGGGGTGACACAAAACTTCTTCCCCGAAGGTTCTGAGCCATTGTTAGTCCTGCCTGGATTGGGTTTTGTAGTTTCCATTGACTTTAATCACAGGACATGGTAGTACTAAGAGATGCCCTAGGGGATCTCTTGTATTCTGGACAAATTCTTCTTTACTTGCATGGTGCAGAACCATCTGTAGCCACACCAGAACTTTCTCTTCTTCAATCAACTGATTGTAAGTGTAATGGTTTGACAGTTTTCTGTAATATTGAATTCCAAAAATACAAATTGAATCACACTTGTAAACTGATCTGTTAATCTGGGCATGATTAGCTTATGATTAGGGTTGAGCCCTGCCCCTCAATGGGTGTGGTCTCAAGTATAAAAGGCAAGGCAAAAGATTTGAGAAGAAGATTGGAGAAGCAGATTTTTGAGAAGCATTTCTGATGTTGGAGAGGAGCGCTCCAGGAGAAGACAATTGAACCATTCACCTGATAGTCTACAGCTGAAGCCCTGGGAAGAGAGGAACACAAAAGGCCTGATCCCTGGCAGATGTCAGCAGCTGTCTTGCTCCAACAGGTGGACTTTGGTGAGGGAAGAAACTTATGCTTTGTGGCCTAGTAACTGTAAGCTTCTACCCAAAATAAATAACCTTTATAATGACCAACCAATTATTGGTATATTTTGCAAAGGCACCTCTCTGGCTGACTAATATAGCATTTTGGTACCAGAAGTGGGGTAAGTGCTTTTTGCAATTACCAAACTTTTGGAACGGTTGTATAAATGTTTAAGGGGTATTTTTTGGAGGAGTTGTGAAATGCTTGATGGGAAAGATCACTTTGAAGAGACTGTTGATAACAATATGGACAGCTAAAGAGACTTTTTATGATGCCTTAGAAGTAAATGATGAAACTATTATTAGAAACTGGAGGAAAGGTGATCCATGCTTTAAAGTTGCAGAGAACTTAGAAAGATTAACTCCTGGTGTTATATGGAAGACATAATTTGAAAATGGCCAACCAGAGCATTTAGCCAAAGTACTTCCCAAATTAAACCTGGAGAATGTGGCATGGCTTCTCCTTGCAGCTTATAGCAAAATACTAGATGAGCAAAATACACTAAGGACTGAACATTTCGGCACAAAGAAAACAGAAACTGATTCCAAGTTTCTGGAAATCAAGTTTCCAGATGACAGTGCCCCATTTGAAGACTTAGCTAAATGTGGAACTTGTAAATCAGAATTGAAGATGCAGTTATCTCACAAAGACTTGTGGAAAGGCTTACTGCCTGATGGCTTGGACCCCTGCTTATTGCATGCTAAACCAACAACGTTTTTGAGAGCACTGTATGAACAGAACCACTGTTGACTTGGACTAAAAAGGCCATGGAAAGGAGACATTGAAGGAAAAACAGCTTTAAAGAGAAAACTATGGAAGCTGAGATCTAGAATTAAGACATTGTCTTGGGCCAAGAGGCAAGCCCCACCCATGTGTCCAGAGAGGGTGATATCCCCACCCAATATTCTGGGAGAGTTTTGCCTCCCCAGGGTGCAGAGAGGGTGAGTTTGCCCCAGAAGTTGAAGAGGGTGGATGTTCCCACCCAATGTTCGGGGAGAGTCTTTCCGCCTCAAGGTATAGGGAGGATGGAGCACTTTCCTCAATGCTTAGTGTGGTTAAGGTCAGCACCCCACAGGTCTGAGATGGGTGCTCCTGTCCCCCATGGGTTAGGGAAGGCCAGGTGGTCATCTCGTTGCTCTGAGAGAGTTGAGCCTGTATGCCAAAAGGTTAGGCAGAATGTTGTCTTCATTCCACTCTAATAGGGGTGCTAAGATTCTAACCCAAAGATTGGGTAAGGTGTGGAATCACCCCAACACTCTTGGAGGATGAGGTCTGGAGCTTGGTTGACACCCAGATGCTTGATGAGGGTGGAACCAAGAAAATGGCTTTTGGGCAAGCCTGTGGAAAGGGTGGGTTCCCATGTGGCCCTAAGGAGAAGAAACCATCATCTTAAGAATGATTCTCAGACTTTGAAATGGAGTGGAGGATGCCCTGCAGTTTTGCTGAACTGTAGAGGATCCAAGACTCATGTTTAATACCCCAATTTCTCCTCATGATAATGAAAATGTTTATTCTTTGTCTTTCCATTTGTGTTTTGGAAGCAGATTAGTGATTAAGTTTCAGAGTTCTATAGCAGACAGGATTTTGCCTGGAAGGCAAACTGTATTTATTTATCACGATCATGATATGATTTTGTTGTTACATTTTTACTGAATTGAGGTTTTTTGAATATTGTAATATATTTTTGGAATTCAGAGGGTGGAGTGTAATGATTTGACAGTTTTATGCAATGTTGAATATCAAAAATACAAATTGAATCATGCTTATAAATTGATCTGTTAATCTGGGCATGGTTAGGTTATGATTAGGGTTGAGCCCCGCCCCTCAGTGGGTGTGGCCTCAAGTATAAAAGGCAAAGCAAAAGATATGAGAAGATTTGAAAAGCAGATTTTTGAGAAGCAGTTCTGATGTTGGAGAGGAGCACCCCAGGAGAAGACAAGTGAGCCATTCACCTGATAGTCTATGGCTGCAGTCCTGGGAAGAGAGGAAACCAAAAGGCCTGAACCCTGGCAGACATCAGCAGCTGTCTTGATCCAACAGGTGGACTTTGGTGAGGGAAGAAACTTATGCTTTGTAGCCTGGTAACTGTAAGCTTCTACCCCAAATAAATAACCTTTATGAAGATCAACCAATTATTGGTATATTTTACAAAAGCACCTCTTTGGCTGATGAATACAGCAAGGAACTTCCCAAGAGGCCACAGTTGTGGACTTGGAAAGAGAAGGTAATATAGTAGAAATGGGCAGCCACAGATATTTGGGCCACTTCCTCATGTAACTTATTTGTGCCTTCAAGTCTTGCTCAAGCCCTATCTTCTATATACTACTCTTGGATTTAGGAAGTAGGATGACCTAATACCTGAAATAACTTGTTTCTCTCCCTGTTGCTAGGATACAAGGAAAGAATTACATGTACATAAAATGGTAATGAGATGAAACCCTCTCTTGTTGCCTATAGGGACATGAAATGCCTGCTTCCCCTGCCCACTAGTTATTTGCTAGATTGCTGGAAAGGGTGGTGTGGAATTGCCCTGCAATCCTTCCTGGAAGTTTCAGTGACAGTGCACAGAGTACCTTAGGCATAACAATCATTAAATTGCATACATGATGCCCCTCACTGATCTGGGCACCCACATGATTCCCCCCATATGTATACACTCACTATTAATCATTTACTAGGTTACATGTACCCTTGAGATGCTCTATATATTAGCTAGACCCCTCTTTTTGCTCTCTATCCCTATATAATCTTTGTCTCCCTGCTGTACTGCCCAGTAGCTAACCAACTAGGCATCATGTGGACATGTGAGTAAATAAATGGTGTAATGGCTGCTGGCCTCTTCATGTGATTTCTTTGGAATATCAAAGTTTTCAGTAAGCCTTCCTGGGCTAGAAATTACTGCATTGCAATTGGTGTGGTTGGCAGGACTTTCCAGAGAATTCCTTCAGGGATAAGTAGTTGAAAGTATGTTAGCCATTCCAGATACTGTAGGGGAGACCCTACAGTACATGGGGGAGTCTGCAGGGGATTCCTGGAGAAGCCATGCACATTTTTGTGGTACATGCTTGTCCAGATGATAAGCACTGGGGGACCCATGAGGGAGTTGGTGGACACCCCCAATCACTCCTGCTCGATTAGTACAGTTAAAGAGAAATTGGGGTCTTTTATTAAGAAAGAGCAATGGGCAGTGGCTGTTGCCATTGTGTGGCCCTTCCTCCTTGCCTTTCATGATAGTACTAACAAGCAGTTAGCAGCCAAAGCAAGGCCAAGGTCACTGGGGGAGGAGATAAGGTTGGAACAGGATCTCTAATACAAGTAGATTAGAAGAAAGATTTAACTAAAATATTAGAAGCAGCACAAGAACAGGTGGTGACAATGGTCTGTCAATATGCGTGGGTTAGAGAAAAGAAGAATTACAACTAGAAAGGAATTAGCACAGTTCCACCTCTGCCTTAGAGACAGGTCTTTCTGAGCAACCAGATAGGATGGAGATACTGATTCAGATGTACAAACTATAGAAGAATCTTTAAATCATGCTAAAACACTTGTGAAAAGGAAGGGTAAATCACAGATACAATATCCCACACAAGCAAAAGTTCTAACTAAGGTGCTTCTCATTGAAACCATGCTTGCAAGAAAATATTCTACTAAAGAGGTAACTCAGATAAAAGGAAAACATTCCAGTGGCAACTCTGCAAAACACCAGTTGCCTTAATGGTTTGACTGTGGGCTAGTGAGGACTGATAAAATTAAGCTGATGGAAAAGTAGAAAAAGTTAGCAATATTGATGTAACTTTTTTTGTTTCCATGAAAATTCTAAATGGACTTGGATAGTCACATTGATAAAATTAGTGCTGTTAAAGTTAAGTAATTTTTACCTGGACATCCCTATTGTAATGGTTTGAGTTTGATTTAATTATGAATTCCAAAAATATAGATTAGATTATGTTTGTAAACTAATCTGTTCATCTGGGTATGATTAAGTTATGAGTAGGGC
>PVKH010035053.1:0-11774 GCA_004027955.1 Chaetophractus vellerosus | reverse complement strand
GTCAACCTGTGACTTGAGATTCTCTACTAATTTGAAAATGGTGACCATCTAGACAGGGGCTAAGCTAAATTTTGTCTTTGAAATTTAAAAAAAGTTTTGTAAAAATAAGTGGCAGCAATAAAATTTTAAGAGTTAACCTCTTTGTAATATCAATGTTGGAAGATAAGGCTAAGATCTGGTTTAAAATATGACTAGATTTATGAGTAATTACTACATTTCAAGGGATAAAATTTGACCTATAGAGTGTTTCAGTGCATAATTGGTTCTAATGGAGTTCTGGAAATCTTTAAAGCATAATTTAGTTGGTACGCTAATTACAGATTTTTATACATCTTACTGAAGCATATGGCCCTAGGAGTCATATTGATAGCTCAATTTGAATTTCTGCATGTAACCAAAGGTAACCAAAGTGTGTTGTTTAACAAATATGAAATATAGATTTTTCTATATTTCATACCAATCTCTTTTCTAAGTAGTGTAATAGTGATGTTTTGCTATGTAAGCAAACACTCAATATCTTGCTAATAGTAATGAACAATTAACACAACTAATGTAGGATTACATTTCTATAATATGGTTTTGATTTTTTATTATTATTATTATTTATTATTTATCCCCCCCCCCAACTTGTTGTTTTGTGCTCTCTGTCTGTTCTCTGTATCCTTTCGCTGTGTGCTTTCTGTGTCTGCTTGTCTTCTCTTTAGGAGGCACCGGAAACTGATCCCGGGACCTCCCATGTGGGAGAGAGGCACCCAATCACTTGAGCCATCTCAGCTCCCCAATTTGTTGTGTCTTTCCTCTTTGTCTCTTTTTGTTGTGCCAGCACACCACGTGGACCAGCTTGCTGCGCGGGCCAACTCTCCTTTACTAGGACACCCCGGGAAAAGAACCCAGGACCTCCCATATGGTAGACAGGAGCCCATTGCTTGAGCCACATCCACTTCCTATGGCTTTGATTTTCAATATAGTTATGTGAAACTTAAGAAAGTGACTGCAGCAGTTTTATATAATTTATGAATTCCAAAAAGAAATATAGATTATATTTGTAAACTGGTTGGTTCCTCTGGTGTGATAACCCTTTGATTGTATTAGATTCAGCTGAGAGATCTAATTAAATTATGTTAAGAGTAGGGCTCTGATCCAACCACGACATTAGAGTGTGACTCAGCGTCGAGTCCCAGCCCCCTTGTGGATAAAACAGATGCTCATGCAGAAGTAAACACATAGAGAAGAAGAACACAGAGAAAGAGAGACAGCTCATTAGACACAGCAGTGGCCCCGGGAAAAGAGATGAGCCTGATAATCTACTACTGACCTTGTAGAGAGCACAGAGCAGCTGAGCCCGGAAAGAAACGAGCTCCAGGGAGAAAGACGAGCCTTATGCCAGACTACAGCTGAGACCAGAAGAAGCTGGGACCACGGAGCCTTAAGAGGATGGAGGAAGGCTGAACCCTTGCAGACATCGCCTGCCATCTTGCTCCACCACGTGGCAATAGACTTTTGTGAGAGAAGTAATACACACTTTATGGCCTTGTGACTGTAAGCTTCTACCCCAAATAAATACCCTTTATAAATGCTAATAGATTTATGGTACTTTGCATCAGCACCCCTTTGGCTGACTAATACAGTGACTTAAGGCCATTCTCTTCTGCTAAACACCATGGCCATGGGTTATAGCCAGAGATATTTTTAAAAGATGCATGTTATTAACTGACCTTGAGTTTCCTGGGGACAGAGTAAGCACTTAATACAATCACACTTACTGATCTTTTTAGTGCATTGACAAACTATCTTTACTGAGCCTGCTCATCATGTTCTTTTCACTTTCCTTTTTATAATGGAATTCAAACCAATCTCCCTGTACTAAAGATAGTTTGCCTGTTATCTTTGACTGAATACCAGATCTCATATTAGATAGAAAACAAATTTTTAAAATTCTCTTCTAAACCAATTCAAAACTAATGTCTTTCTTTAAAGATCTCTACATTTGATTTCCTAGTGTTGTACTTGTCTGATTCACTGATTTCACATTTATGTCTTGCCTTTCTTTGTATCTTCTACTAAATATTCTTCTTTGTGCAGGAACTGTGTGAATAAATGGAGGTATTCCCAGACTCTGTGCTAAAACCCACCTCTTCTCCCTTTGCATTCACTCCTTTGGGGAGCTGTCACTGCCACATCCCTTCCTGGCCACTTAAAATTAATTTTCACCTCCTTTCTTCCCTCTATGGTCCATATTCTTTCTATATCCATGCCCAACCTGTCATCTAACTGCAATATCGCTCACATTACCCTTTTATCTTCATTTTCCAGCCTACCACCCTAACCTAGACCCTTTTCACCTAGTATCTGGACCACCAAAATAAGTTCCAATTTCTTCATAATTATTTCTTCTACAAAACTGCCAAAACACTCTTTACAACAAAATTGTCACAGTCTACTTCCTACATAAAAGTTTATCATAATTCAAACTTCAGAGTCTGGCCTCTCTTTTAAGTAACTTCTTATAGCTCTACAATTTATTTATTTCTCCTCTATACAAACTGAGCTAATATGCATATCTTCTTCTCACTCTTTCACACTCACGTGTGCATATACAAACACATGAATTATTTCATGTATTATCCTATGTACCTGCAATACCCTGCTTTTACCTCTCCACCATTTCATAAACAAGCTCATCTTCTCAAAGCAAATTCCTAATCAGTCACCAACTCTAAATATTACTCATTCTGGCCTCATTAAAGATCTGCTTTATTAGTTCATTTCCCTGATGTACACTTCACTTGTGATCTAACTCATGTTGGATAGAAGCCCATAAAATGGGCTTTCTTTATTATTTTTAAGCACTCCTTTAGTACCTACTAAGTATACTACACTGGGGTAAGAATGTTGAAAGGAAGAGAGTTTACAAGCCACAGGGAGGATAGACTCTTGTTGGATAGGCAAGGAAGATATGGGAAATTTTAAATAACAATTCAAGAAATAAATAGCAATGCAAATCCTACAATACGTAGATAAGTTTATTCATTGAATGTTTACTGAGATTCTATGATTAGGCACTGTCCTAGGTGCTGGAAATAAAACGGTGACCCAAAAAGACAAAAATCACCAGTTTCTAGTAGTAGACAATAAACAGGATAAATAATTAAGTGTAATGATGGTGTTAAATGCCAAGGAAAACAAAATGAAGCAAGGTCGAAACACAGGGTATTGGGGGAGGAGAGTGCAGCAATTTCAAATAGAGTGGTGAAGGCTGGTCTCTTAGGAGATGACAATCCTGCCATGTTGGAGAGACAGTGAAGAGGCCAACTTAGCTGGAGAGAATGGGTGAGGCATGAATAGAAAGTGATGAGGTCAGAAAGGAAGAGTGGGGAGCAGAGTTTTATGGATCTCAGCTTTAATCTCACGGACAGGGAAGTCATTGTAAGGTATGGAGCAGACTTGTGAAATGATCTTTTGTTTTAATACGCTCATTGGGACTTAGCATCAGAGTAATGAGTGTGATGAGATTTGGTCAGAGTTTGTATATAAAAGTGACCTAAGACTCCATATAATTTAAGTTCTTGTGTAGGATGTAGATAATAAGGGTTATAAATTTGGAGAAGGAAAAACAACAGAGTTGGATTGATAAGAGAAGCCTCCATAGTAAGAAGTAAAAACAAAAAAAACAAAACAAAGCAAAAAGACAGTTCAGTCTTGGAGAGCGAATAAAATGTTCTGTTAGCAGGGAGGAAATATAAATGCTTTCCCATTGAACTTGGTATGTTATACCCTGTCTGAACTGGGGTCAGTTTCACATATTATGACATATACCTTGAGTAAACTATTGAGCATCCAGAGGATAATAACCAAGATGGTGGCAAGATAGGCACCTTAGACCTATGGGGAATAATTGATGGTACTGGGGAAGTATGGATGGGAAAGAAAAGACTAAAAGGAGAAATAAAGAGGACCAGATCACATGAACTGTATTCAAATATGTAGAAAGATTATTACTAGAAAGAGATTATTAATGTCCTTATCCTTAAACCAGAAGGAAGAATTAAGATAGAAACTGCAGGGAGAAAGGTTTCAGCACAGAAAGAGCTAGACACAAATAAATGGGTTTTCTCATGAAGAAGTGAGTTAACCATCATTGAAGGTATTCAAGCCAAAGCTATACATTTGGGCAAATATGTTTTGTATGGATTAGCACTAAACTGAAGAATACAAATATGAGATAGAAGGACAGGGCAATCCTCAACTACTCATCCTGCCTATGACTTTATTAAACAGAGTCACTTTAATCCTCATTGCCAATAATAATGTTAGCCTTCTACTTGGTAGAAGGTCTATACCAAATCAACTCTTTAAACTCGGTCCTTGTTCTTATGGACTTATAATTCAGGAAAATAGATACTACACAATATAGTTGCTAATGATTTTTTTTTTACTTTCCCCCAAATTTGATTAGGTCAAGTAAGTGGCAAATTTCTGTGAACATTCCTTCCCCTCAATAGGAGTTTTTCTCCATTAAACATAACTATTTTAGAACTACCCTTGAATTCATTCTTTGAAAGCTTAGATCTGAATCAAAGAGGCAAATAATTTCAACAAAAAATTTAAGTAATCCTTTTTAAGGAAAACGATGATTGTCTGCCCAAGTCAATGATTGATTAATGGAGATACCACGGGAGACTGATTACTAGACTAAGACATTGCTAGCACCCATCCTGGTATTGATTGAAATGTTGGTTACCACTTTAATTAGGTAGGGTGAAGTCCTTATTGGAGTGAAAGCCAAGTTGTAATGTTGGTTGAATAAAAGATGCCCTAAAACTAAACAAGGACATTCATCTCTCACCAACAAAGGTGCACTGTGTTTACCTTCTTGACTAGGAAATCATCAGTCATGTCTCTGTCAGGTTATTTCTAAAATATTGCAAAAGCTTGGTTTGATATTTTTAAGGTGTAACTGACATCTTCTGAAAAATATTCTGGGCCTTTTGGGAGAGCTTTATTATTTTCATATGAAACATAACCTTTCAAATGAAGTGAGTGAATGTCTTGAGACATCTAATGCATCACACTTGTGGCAGTTTCTCACCTATTGACATTTAGAGATCTGACATTTTCTGAGTTTGTCTGATTGCCAAAGACTAAGCAAATAACAGCCATAACCCACAAAAGATTCTAGTCACATATGAGTAAAGCAGATAAAGTTACATTATTATAACTCTTTTTGATGAAGATGTGAAATTACAATTCTTTCAATCTTTTCAAGTTTTAGAGCTTGATCTAGGGCAGGCCAGATGATTGATGATGATGATGATGGTGAAGGAAGAGGAGAAGGAGAAAGAGGAGGAGATAGGGAAGGCAGAGAAGGAGGAAGTGGGAGGAGGAGGATGAGATGGGTGTAGGGCTAGATGAAAGAAGATCATAGGAAAAACCAGTCTTGTTGGAGTTAGCAAATGAAGCTCAAAGTGCCCACCTAACTGAAGGGTGGAAGATGACAAGAATGAAAGATCAGAGTTTGAATTGCTTAATTACTGAGGAAATGTGGGAATCCGTTGTCACACAGAGGCTACTATCATTCTCCATTACAAACGTGTTTGTCTGCTTTCTCTGCCACGTGCTGTGTGAGTGCACATTTCTGTCTAGATCCCCCAGCACAGGACTGGGCAACAACCAACATCTGATTTCAGCAGTTCTTTTTCCAAATCCACAGGTTCTCTCACAATATTAAAATAATGCCCCACTCTCAACTATATACTAGAAAACGCCCTATGCGCCAAACTCACCCTTTCTCTGGCCCTCATTCCACCCTGATATTTGCATCATAATTCGCCTGTCCTGTGTCCTAATGCTTCAGGACCCTTCTCTGACTGCCAAACTATTTTGACATTTATGCACTTTGGTTAATTACTATGAGAGTTTAAGTGGATAGCCACCTTCCCTCTGCTACACATATTTGTTCCCAATAGCCAAAGAAAAGTGTAATTATATAAATCTTAAGAAACACGGCAGGCTGGTCACTGGGGATGGGGAGACAGTCTAAGGAAGCAGGGATCCTTTTGATGCATTTCTCAAGCACTAGCACACAGGGGGCTTCCTACTTTGCTAATCCTTGTGCACTTACAGTCATGGCTCCTTCCTTAAATGGGCATCTCAATTATTCCTGGTGTTGGGTGGCAGGGACAATACACACCACAAAACATCTATCAGTATTCAAAAACCTTTATTGTTTCCAATAATTCCAACTTCTTGCCTTGGTTAGCAGAAAGAGGCTCAGAGAATTGCTTGGGTATTCTTTCCTGCCCTTACCCTACCTACCTGTCCTCTTAAGAGATCCCTGCAGTGTTATGAAATACCCAGATGCTGGGCAACCAAACCCTGGAAGAGAAGACACCAACAATTTGACAAGTCCATTAACTGAAGAGGACAGTACACTTTTGACTCATAGGCTCAGAGCTGGACGGGCCCTTAATGACCTTCCTAGTGGTTTTCAAGTTGGCAGAACATTTTGTTCGAAGTTGAATGCAAAAATCTCAATTTATAAAATAGATTTATTGGTTCTGGATGATGGAGTAGTTGGGAGCCCAGAGGCCCAGAGGCCACAAGTTTGGCCTGTTTCCAGCTCTCCTCACAAATAAAGCCTCAAAAAGAAATTTGAAATAACTGCATCTATTCTACCCCTCTTTGTACATCAAGGAAACTGACCCAGAAGTTTAAGTGACTAGCCAAAAGTAGTGTAGTGCATTTGAGCAGGGTGCTGGACTTCTACTTCTGTGTCATTTCTGTAATGCAACATGAGATTATTAAAAAGAAATATCACATCTCAGTCCTTAGTCTGGTGCAGGGGAATAGCGTGACACTCTCAGTACTATCTACCACAATTCTTTTGGTTTCCTTTTTCCAATAGAAAAGATACAGCAGGTTCAAAGTTGTAAACTGTCCTCTTCATTAAGTCCAATGGAACAGATCGATGGGACTATTTTTAAACAAAGCCAGGTTTTGGAAATAAATTGGAAATAACTTTCAATAAAAAGATGAATAGTGTGCTTGAGAGAAATTATAATGAAAACTCTTAAAAGTATTAAGTTACTAAAAGAAAAATGAAGAATTGCAGGTAATAAATCTATTAGGAATTTGTAAAACCTATGACCATTTTCCACTCTCACAGAAAATGCAGTCTCAGCTCTTTAACTACATACAGATGAAGACCACAAGCTCAGGCACTTAACTTGATTTTTTTCTTTCAGAATTTATTATTGTGGCAAGGTAGTACTCACAGAAGATTCATGTGCACCCTATGTTTACCAGGCTTCTTTGAAGATAGATTGAAACCACATGACAGTTCTGGCCAACAGACTATGAGCAGAAGTGAACTGTGTCTTCTTGGCTGAAATAGCAAAGACCTGGTACACCTCATTTATCCCTTTTTTCCTCTTCCACAGTGACCTTGGAAGCAACATGTTGAACTGAGTATAGGAAAATGGATGAAGCTTGAATCCCTGAGTCACTACCTGGAAGAGAGTTTCCACCTACCACATTATGCTACATGTGAGTGAAAATAAACTTTATTGCATTAACTTTACTGAGAATTTGAGCTTTTTTTTAACCACTACACTGATTAATGCTACTCTGAATAATACAACCATTCTTTTAAACACACTGTTTAAAAATATTTATAGAACCTCTCCTCTGAATCCAAATTGTGAGGAAACACATACATGGGCAAACAACCTTTTGGCTATTGGATTAATTTCCCTCAATATTTCAGTAGATCTCACATCTCAATCCCACGTTAACCACATTTTCTAAATACCCATGTTGCATTCCTACCTTAACACCATTTCTCCACCATCCCCCAGACATACACACAGACACACAAACACACACGTGCATATACACTTACTCACAGGTCTCAGTGAAACTAAACTATTTTTAAACTCATTCAGGGACTGTTACTCCTAGTGTTGCATATTAAATTTATGTTCATGGAATGCTAATTCAGAGAATTGTAAATTCAGCAATTTTAATATCCATTTGAGAATGTAAATCCTTTCAGGATGAAGTGGGTCTTGGTGGACTTACTTCCCACCATAAAGTATTTAATGGTTCATTTTCTTCTTACCAGTAATTGACCAAAAAGTTAAATGTGCTTTCTGGGTTTGGAACTAATGTAAATGCTTGTAGATCATGGAGGAGAACATTGGCCCATGGATCAAAATACAATCTACAGAAAAAGAATAAAAATACAAAATCCCATCAGGATGTGTACAGCTAATATTAATGAGGCACACCAGTGTGTACGCATTGTTGGCTAGGTGTTACTTCATAAAAGTTAGTAATTGCAGGCTTGGGTTTCTTCACCTGTTAGGTATACAGCAGTTATATTAGGGCCTATCTTATAGAGACTTATGAGGATTATAATGGGTCAATACATGTAAAGAATTTTAACCATGAGAGCGCATAGAACACAATAAAGTTAGCCATGTTCATCTTTGCATCTGTCTCTCCCAGTGTGTTTCATTACTTGTTACTTTATCTCTATTCCCATCTTTCTTTCTTTACAATGAAAAGCATGCTTTATTATTTATTCTATTAATTAGCTAGATTTTTTCAGAGTTATTTTAAATACAAATAACATTTTTTTCTCTCTTAAAATTATTTTAATGTAGTTGGCTTTTAATTTACGCAAACCACAATTTATTTCCTTGGTGGTCAATGTCCTTCAAAAGCAAAAAATATTCCTCCCTTCTGGCCTAAATGAACAGTTAGAGACAAAGCCTACACCAGGAGTCCCAGTGTGCTTTCTCTGTATGCCTGGTGGCGTTGTTTTCCCTGAATAGACCATTCAGCAAAGTCTGACTAATAAGAAATCATAGGTACACAATGCAGAGACCTGTCTTCTTTGAATCTATTTCTGGCCACATGGCCCAGATTTACAGAGCCATGCTCCTTTTCACAGTTTTCTCTAACTCCAGTTTGCCTTTGCTTCATGTGCAAAACTAGGACAAAACAATTGCCACCAATCTACCTCTTTAGTGGGAAGGAAGGTGATAACATTCACAGTACCTTAGTACTTGAAACAAAGGGAGGCAGTACATGGAAAACCCATAATCATCTCTCAAAATTTGGCTGCCAAGTGGATGAGGTCACATACTACATTTTTCAAGTGTTTTTGTTAATTGATTGGCATTCAAGGATCAAAATATGATGGCAATTGTTTGGGTTCATTTGTAAAATAGAATACACAGACAAATATTTAGGTGTCCCCTGAAGTTGCAGGCTTTAAATGTCACTCAGCAAGAATGCGTATCATTGCCAAAAAGGAGACACCTGCCAAACTTAGAAAACTGCTTTGATTCTTTATCTTGTCCCTTGAGATACCAAGTAAATAGACATAGCTGCTTGACAGATTAATCTACCTTTTATTGTTGTTTAACTGTTTTAATTTCCAGAAGATAAGTGAGCAGTTCAGGGATGAAAACAGACTTCAATAATCTATATGAACCTGCATGGTTAAAAGCCCAGATAACCACACTTAACAAAACTTAGGTCTCCCAGGACCAAAACTCCCTGCCCCTGTGGCCAGGTCGACCACAGGTAAGGGGGGTGAGGCGGGTTGGACAAGCACTCTTCACTCTAGTCAAATACTATTCTTTACCACAAGGTAATAAAGATGACAGACTGTGAGTGGATGTATGTGAGTCCACCACAATCACTGGGAATAAAATTCCCCAAAGCACACATTCTCCTGAGTGGCATCATCTACGAAGTCAAAATTATGTAAGACAGTTGCTGCTCTTAATTAAGTTTTAGCTTGTTAGTCTTGGTTTACTTGCCATGCATAGTTAACTCAAACAATACAAACATTTTAAAAATAAGAAGTAGAAGTCCTTCATAAATGCCATCCTCCAGAGACAAACAAACACAGTTCACTTGGTTTCTATCTATATCCATACATACACAATATGGATGAAAGTTTTAGCATATATATTTTTAAAATATGTTATTTTATGAATTTATTTTTAAATCATTTTTAAATTATCAATTGACCTTTTTGTGTGTTCTATGAATTTTTGCAAGGCCTATCTTAATAAACTTATTCAAAACCAAGAGTTTTATTACTGAAATAACCAATTGGTGCTCTTTGCCTTGCAGCTCTCAAATATTATAATTCTTTCTCAATTGTCAAGTTTTGCTAATCTGACTGCATTCTACAACTTGATCTATATTTTCCTTGAAATGCTTCCCTCCACCATCCTTATAAGAAAGGTAATTTCTTGAGGTTTTACTCCCTGAAAGATGGAGAAGATTCATGCCTCAGGTAGGAGTTTAAACCAATTGAATTTTTAGTTCTCTTCCAAAGCTAAGATACCATTCTTTGATGCTCCCACTTCTCCCAAAAAGCCTTTATTTGACCATTCAAGGCCACAGTAAACTGTCACTCTATTTATTTGATAATTTTGACTACTGCATGATCATCTTATGACTATTGCCATTTGAAATGTACTTTTGTCTTCTGTATTGAAGATATTTTTCATTTTATAATTTGTCTTGATTTTGTTCATGACATTTTCTGTTGTACAGAAGTTTATATTTTTATCACTCAAATTTATTATTCAAGTTTTCTTTTGTGGGATTCGGGGCTTCTGTCATGCTTAGAAATGTTTTGCCATGGAAAGGTTTATTTTAATTATCCCCTTTTTTCACTTTTTATATGGAAATGTTTGATCAATATTGAATTTATGTTTGATATATTAGGGAGATAGGATCACTTTCAATTCCAGTTTGCAAGACTCTACAGAAAGCCCCAGGAATTTTCCCTGGTGCATTGGTTCTAAGTAATCTGTATTGTGAACCTTTCTCAAAGGCTCAGAGGGAAGGAAATGCAAGCTTTCTTTCTGCTGTGGAAGCCAGAATTAGGGATAATGAGTGTGAATTGCCTGGAGTGGGGGTGATGGAGATGGACAATTTATTCCATGATGGTTTTCATAGTGCAAATATGTTTTTTTAATATATTACTAAACACCTACTATGTTGTATTGCCTAAATCCAGAGATGGTGTTAATATTTTGGTATCTTTTCAGTCTTTTTTTTCTATGTATACATATTTTTGAGAAGAATACTTTTTAGAAAATTGGGATCACATTGACCATGTTTTGTAACATGCTTTTATCCCTTTTTCATTTAAAAACACAGCATCAATAGTTGCCATGTCATTAAATATTCTACAAAATTATTTTAATAGGTACGTAAGATATTATCTATTCTGTTGCTGCTATATTCTATCTTATAAATATACCACAGTTTAATCCAGCAGTCAACAAACTACAACCATCAGGCCAAATCCAGCTCAAGGATTTGTACATGAGCTAAGAAGGGTATTTACATTTTTTTAAATTGATTGTAAAAACAAAAAAAAAAATATGCAACAGAAACTGTATGTGGTCCACAAAGCCTAAAATATTTACTATATGACTCTTCACAAAAAGTTTTTTGAGCCCTGTTATAACCAAACAGCTGCTGATAAACATTTACCTTATTTACAAATTTCACTATTATAAATGATGCAGCATTGAATATCTTATTCAAGTTCCATCAATGTGACAAACTAGTCTGGAAAAACTCTCCTGCAAACACTTGAAAATACTGCGGAAGGGAAGTGGATGTGTCTCCAGCAATTGGGCTCCCATCTACCATATAGGAGGTCTAGGGTTTGATTTCTTGGGCCTCCTGATAAAAGGCAAGCTGGCCCACGTGGAGAGCTGGCCCACGTGGAG